>JADRCD010199890.1:0-23612 GCA_019843815.1 Montemys delectorum
ATGTTCATTTAGGAAAATACCAGTAGTGATGTATTATTTTGAAGTATACAGTTAATATGTTTGGAATTATTTAAAACTTATATTGAGAAAAATGTATTTTCACTATTGCTGTAGACGAGCATCTACATAAGACAACTTTTATTAAAAAAAGTTTTAAAATGTTAAAAAAATTAGTTATTTCAATGTGTATTTATCAGTATATTATTTCATTATACTTTGTGGGCTTCATTGATATTTATAAATTATTGTTTGATCAATTATAACAATGTTTTATGATAGTGATTCTTGAAAGCTACATTGAATTTTCATCTGGATTTAAAAATAATATCATATATATATTAATTGATTTATAGCACAAAAAATACAGTCATACTGTACGGATTTGGTAATTCTTATGTTGTCTAATCATTGTGTTTATTTTCTACTTCTTACATGTAGCACTTATGGCAAGTGTGAAGTAGCTGCTTAGAGTGTATGTAGGCTTCATCCACTAGTATGGCATAGACACAGATATTACCTGTAGCTTACATATTTTTAAACAAAATGAATCCTATTTTAAGGTTATGCATTTGTAGGGCTCTGTCAATACAATTATGGCATTTATAATAAAACACTTGTTAAATCCTTATAGACTTGAACATTAAAGTTTTATATTAAGATAAAGCAACAAATATTCATAATAAAAGGAAGAAAGTGTACTATTCAGAACACATGCAATCAATTGACTGGAAAGTGGCAGCTATTTTGAGGTCTTTCATCTAAACAACAGTCATGTACATGGTTTAGAAGTGAGTGAAACAGCTTCCCAGTTTTATAGATGATTTAGCTGTTTATGTTTCCTTCTTCATTATACTGCCTTATGAGGCAATTTATAAACTTGCTGAGAATTTGTGCATCATAGTGTGAAATTACTTTAGATACTTTTCCTAAAACCCTATCAAAAGTGATAGATTCTTTTGGGCAATGCATGAATTCAGATATACTTTTCAGGCAATTTTATTATTATTAGTTGTATGCCATTGCCACTATAATGTTTTAACCAATTTTCAAGAGGGATTTTTGACAATTTTGAGGATATGATCTTTCCTATAATAAAAGAACATTTATTTTTAAATAAGTTACATTTGAATGGTTTTTTATTTAATGTATATTACTTTTGCTGTCTAAAAGATGTATATTGCATTTTTTAGACAAAAGGCACTGTGCTGAATGTTGATAAAAATTAGTTCTCTTGGAAAAAGACTGTGAAACTAATTTTTAGTATTTGAGAATTAATCATTTATGAGAGATTTAATGTTTACAATATGTATTATTAGATTTCTGTAGCTAGTTTAGTTTATAGTTATCTTACCCCAAATGTATTTTCTGGGATCTCTTCAGGAATTACAGTTTTCCCCCTAGATATTATAGGATCTTTCATCTGAAAGGCTCAACAATTCTTTGGTAAGGCATATCAGTATTAGACAATTGGGTACAGTTTGTAAACTGAGGAAGAGAAAAAGCACTCTTTATTGAAAAATATCCTTAATTACTGACATTGCGAATCTTGATTGTCATTTCTTCTCTGAAATGGGTATTTTTTTCATTTTGTTCAATTTTGTTCATATGTTTTGTTTTTGATTTTCATCCTTTAGCACATGGAACATCATTGTGGTTGTTTAAGAGCTGGAGCATCAGCTTTGCTGGCAAGGATTTGCTTGACCTGAAAACAGACTTTAATTTGACTCTTACCTTGGTAAAGTTATTCCTAATTATTTTGTTGTTGAGAATTTATATTAATGATAATATATCTGCCTTCTCTTTCCTCCATCCAAATCTTCTGTTACACAGTTGTTATTACACACATAAACACATACATATATATGTGTGTATACATATTTCAACTACAAGGTATGGTCTTCCTTGGAGAGGGTCACGTCTTCTGCTTCTAGAGTTACTCTGTTGCTTATTGTCTTTTATTCAATAATTACTCCAGTAAACCTCTCAGAACACAGGATTATTCATCATCCTTCATAGAAAAAGGATGTTCATTAGTCTATACATGAGATTCCAGCCACAGTTCCCTTGAGGATCAAGATGTATGTATGCCCAATTCCATGTAGTCTTGAGAGACCACAGATCAACCAGAGGCAGGAAGTTGGATATGGTGATACAGTAATGCACACTCTATAGGTTGACACGCATGATACAAAAAGACATCTTATTGATTCTGCTGCTTGTGAGTTATATATGCCCATATAAGCTCCCCCTGAAAGAAAATTTTATTGCTTCACCAATGTGGTCTTTAATAGAATCATTTTTGATCTGCATATACTGCATCAGGAAGAGGAAAATGAGTCTTTACATCTTTTTTTTTTTCTTTCTGGAAAAGTAACGAAATGGTAATGCTTACATTGGGCAACGTGGAGGGCTTTATATTAGAACTATATTTTCTTTCTCTGTCAATAAATGGTCTTTCATTTACCACATCTGCAATTACTACTGACTTTAGAGTTAATATTTGTTCACAATTATGAAGAAAAAGAAAAGCTCACATCATAGTAGATCCATTTAGCTGCCCAAAATTAAAATCCCTGGTTTTGATAAAATCATCCATGGCACCCCTATCATCCTAAAGTATCAACTTCTTTCAGCATCAATCCAAATTCTAAATTATTTAAACATTAGCTGAATCAGACTTTGTTCTGAGGAAACTTACTCTCAAGTTGTGAACCTTTCAAAAAGAATATAGTATATTCATTCAGATTACAATTTAAGCAGGAAAAATTAAAACTTGCATTTTTGATGTTGTAGTGGCCACATAGAAGGCCACTTTTTGGTCTTTGGTGATGAGGCAAGAAAAAAATCATCAGTTTGAGCCCTGTTTGTATTACATAATTATTTCCACTCCAACCAGGGAGGCACATAGTAAGATTGTGTGTTAAAACAAACAAAACCCTATTTTTCAATTATTATTCTTGAATATATTTTCTTCTTTCCTAGATCACTGACACTTCAGACTCATCCTTAACCTTATTGTTTTGGGTGATCTGGATACAGAATTTTGTGCTACAGGGGTTAGATCTCTCAATTTTATGGAGGCGCTATTCTCATGTTTTTCCTGTGTTAAATAACTTGATATCTCTACTGAGTTAGGGATTTGGAGGTTGATGTATTTATACTCCTGTAGGAATGTCCTAGAATAGACCTAAAAATTCTTTTAATATTTAGCCAGTTAAAAAGTCAGTTATAAACTTACTACACATTTAAAAATATTTCTTATAGCTGATGGCGAGAATGAGATACAAAGTTCCTAAGTGTATGGTATTTTTACAATACATGTATAAAGTAACTTATTGCCAATTAAGTTCTAAAGCCCAAATAATGGCATCGGAAGATAAGGTACTTGGTGAAAATGAAATTCCTCACAGACAGTTGTTTCACTATCTTTACACAGAAGAAGGGGACAGAGGGTCTCTCCAGGCTGTCCCCTCCAATAAAGGCATGCGTTCTGGGTCTTAGAGTTAGCCTTTGTATTTTCATAGCTGACTCCTAATCTAGCATGATGGTTAGAATATTCACCTATAAAATCAAAAAAAGCACACTTACCTAGAAGTTTCTAGTCATTGTGACTGCAACTCTGTGACAAAAATTAACAATTTGAAAGCAGCAAAAATCTTTTAGAAATGGTCCTTACTAGCTTCACTCTCAGAAAAGGTACATAAGATGCTCCGAAAACATACTCTACAAACATGCATAGCCACATTCCATGAACCACATGAATGAATATTGATGTAAACTGAAAATGACAGAAAATGACTGAAATCTTTTATCAAAGACTTTTCTTAAGTATTGATGTAAAAGACCATACTCTCCATAACAATTACTTTTAGTCAAGTATCATATTGGTCAATGTTGTCTCTGGTTGTGGGACACATTCTGGGCATTTCTATGCTTTCCATTGTTCATTAATTCTGCCATTTGTTCATCTCTTTCCCACCCAGAATATCATACCATAATATTTATCTATATTACATCTTGTAGTTTAGTTATTCTTTGACATTTACTTGATTATGTAAATATGCCAACATGGACTCTGATTGACAAGCATTACCATGTGATTTTGTTAATTGTAGCTACCAACTAACTCATCAATTTTATTATGACCAAGACTTTCATCATTGTATTTGCCACCCACAATTCTCTGCAAAGATATTCTCTGCTATGATTTCTCTACTGCCTCTTTCATCAACAGAGCCCTTGGAAATACTGTAATTCATGTGTCTCCAATGCCCTCCTGCCACAGAGCATAAACTTCATAGCAGTACATATTTGAGTCAGCTTGCCATCAATTGGTTTACAAAGAACAGATAAAGTAAAAAGCTAAGTATGTAATTAAGTATAGAAATTATTTTAATGCCTCTATCTCATATTGTACACTAAATACAACCAAAAGATTGTCCCTGCAGAAAAATAGGAGAAGTAGGAAAAAAGAAAAGTAAAATATCTGCATTTCTTCCAATATTTTTGGGTCAAAGAACACTGGCATCATACAATTAGCACTAGTTTATGATAAATATAGTAAAAAGAATAATATTACACAGGCAGCTGTAAAACTTACAGTGACAGATCAAAGACTTTTTTCAATGATTTATAAAGGATATCTTGTGTAACTGTCTATTTTATACATTATAGTCTCCCAAAAATAAACAAACAAATAAAGAAGACAAAGGTAATAAACAACAAAAAGCAGATACTGCTTAAAAGCTTCTATTTAATTTTGGACATAGAAGTACAAAGAGGCTGTGATATACCTATTATTATTTGAACCTGTAACATAAGACAGGTTCTGGTTACTCATATCAAGTAGAATTACTACAGGATTAAAAGAGCAGAAATGACTAGCCAAACTCATTACAAGATTTCTCTGCTCCTGCTGAGCAGGGAGACAAAGTCATCTTCTATGTGTGAAGAGGACACAAAAACTGTTCAAAATTAAGGACTACATGCTTTCCTGCTAGGTAAAGCAAGCCAAATTGATCAAATTATTAATTTAGTTTATAATTCAGAAAAGCATAATTGTAAGTATTCAAATATAAGTCTAGGACTCAAAAAAGGAAGGTATTGATTTGTGTCACTGTTCCCTATATTTGTCACATTAAATATCCTTACTCAGATATAAAATGTGCGATGATACCTAGCAGTTTGAGTCTTTTAGTGACCACAGTTTACACCTGCTGAAAGCAAACAGAGAGAATAATGAATTTAAATAGTCATACATTCTCTAATATCAAACTTATATTTGAAATGAATGATTGGAGCTAGCAGGAGGAATAAGGCTTGATCTTTTAGAATAATGCTGACTTCAGATTTATTTTTCTAATGCTTCAGATTTATTCTATGATATTATTCTAAAATATAGCTGCATTTGATTCCTAAGAGACATTTATGTGAGGAAGAGATGTTTTTGTAGAGTTGTGACAGCAAATTATACCCTCAGTGACTGGCTACATTATCAAATTATTACATAGTTGTTTTGCAGGTACTTGAATATCAGAAAAGCTTATATAAATATGTGTGTGTGTGTATGCTTCTGCAACATATATGCATATATACATTTAATAGCTATATAAATATCAAACCAAGTGCATTACAACTGGCTATCTGACTGTATTAGAGTAGATAGTGCAAAGTAGTTTTCCTGATGAGTGACAATGAATTAAATGGAAGGAAGGAATGAAAAATGGTAAAGTGCTAAAGAGAAGAGAGAAGAGAGAGGTGAGGAACAGTAGATGAGGGAAAGAATTGCTGTCATTGTGCAGCTTCTGATGATTGTCAAAGGAACCAGGAGTGAGGATCCTGAAGCCTACACTGAGACAAAGAAGGATGAGACCAATTTCAGTATGCAAGCCTTTCCTCAACATTTGTGCTTAGACCCAGATATCCAGATTACATTTAAAGAACGGAAAGGAAAAATTTAGGAATGTTTGCTGGGTTGTAGTTTTTAAAAATGTACAACATTTGAGCTTTCTAGATAAAAATCAGAGGTAAATTATCCAGAGATAAATGCATATAATTTCTAAGCAGGATTTCTTTCTAAAAGCATTATCTGCTTTCTTTGGATCAGTTCCAAGGATTAAGAAATCACACAGACTCTTAGTAAAAAAAAATCATGTGGGGAATATTTTTCAATCTTGCCTTGCTGAGTCAGGAAATATTTGATTTTCATAGACTTGACAAAGAAGAAGGATGCTATTAACAAAGTCAAATGCCCAACTGAGTCCTATGAGAAATCAGTCTCAGGAAGGTCAAGTCATTGGACCAGTCTGTGACTTTAACTAAGAACTTAGTCTCCTGCAACTTCTTTAGTGATGGCAGAATCCAGGAGACTCCCAAGTTATAGCAAAAGTACTTTGTACTCCAAGAACAGCTGACATTGTATTTTTCTCCTTGGCACCATATCCATAAGGACATTGCTAAATCATGTGAGAGAAAGGGGTCAACCTGGAGATAGGAATATTAGTAGACATAGGGAAATATTGTAATTACTTGGAATGTACATACACACACATATATATATGTATATATATATATGTTTACATATTCATGTATAAAAAATGTTGTCTCTCAAAAGAACCACAGATACTTTCTAAGATATTTACTGCTTAAACAATGTGTTAATATGAATGTTGGAAGAAAACATGACATAAGAATGAAGAAATAGTATGACCTAAAACAAACAAACAAACCCCTCAATCTTATAGGACTACAAGGCAATTAACTTCAAGGTAGATTTTGTTTGATGATTATTTCTTGAACCTATCGACTGACTCAGGAAAAGAATTGGCTCTTACAGGAGAAGACTATATCAACAGGGAACAGAATTTTCTATTAATAATCTTTGATCATCACAGTTTCCACATACACAAATAGACATAGAAAAATAAACTAACATCCCCATCTTTTTTTTAATTTTAATTTTATTGCTTTTACTTGTTCACTTTACATCCTGCTCACTGCCCCTTTCTTGGTCATCCCCTCTCACAATCATTGCACATACTTCAAGTCTCTAGGAAGCCAGGTACCTCCTTTTCCACTGAGGCCAGACAAGGCATCCCAGATAAAAGAACACATCCGTTATGCAAGCAACAGCTTTTGGGATAGCCTCCACTCCAGTGGTTTGGAACCCCTATGAAGACCAAGCTGCATATCTGCTCCATATGTGCAGGGAGGCGTAGGTCCCACCCGCTCATGTTCTTTGGTTGGTGCTTCAGCCTCTGAGAGTCTCCAGGGTCCTGGTTTGCTGACTCTGTTGGTCTTCCTGTGGAGTTTCTATCCTCTTAGGGGCCTGCAATCCTTCCTTCTATTATTCCATAAAAGTCCCCAAATTTCACTCACTTTTGGCTGTGGGTGTCTGTATCTGTCCGAGTCAGCTAGCCCCTGGGTAAAACCTCTCAGAGGACAATATATCTGCAAGCATAATAGAGTATCATTAACAGTGATAGGCATTGGTGCTTGCACAAAGGATGGTTCTCAAGTTGGGCCAGTTCCTAGTTGGTCATTCCGTCAGTCTCTGCTTCATTTCCTGTGCCCACATTTCTTGTAGACAGGATATTGGACTGACAGCTTTGTAGATGTGTTGATGTCTCTATTGTTCCACTGAGCTTCCTGTTTGGCTATAGGTCGTGGCCTCTTGAGGTTCCATATCCCCAACATAGTAAGTCACAGCTAAGGTCACTCCACTGATTCTTGGTTGCCGATCTTATCCCAGGTCTCTGTCTCATCCTGGAGATGTCCTACCCCCACCCCCAATGTCCTGACCTCTATCAGTTGCAGATTTCCATTCATTTTCAGGCCATCTAGTCATTGCTCATGTCCTTCTCTATACCTGATCCTGAGCCTCCCATTATCCTCCCTATCCTCCCTCTCAGATTCTTCCCTCCATCTGCTTTTATGACTATTTTATTTCCTCTTCTTCATTTGGGCCACCCTTCTTGTTAGGCATGTTGGATATGTTGAATACAACATGGTACTTATATTTTAGGGCTAATATCCACTTATAAGTGAATACATACCATGCACTTCCTTTTGGGACTGCGTTATTTCACTCAGGATGATATTCCTATGTTCCATCCATTTGCTTGCAAATTTCATGATGTCTTGGTTTTTAGTAGCTGAATAGTATTCCATTGTGTACATGTACCACATTTTCTTTATCCTTTCTTCAGTTGAGGGACATCTAGGTTGTTTCCAGGTTCTGGCTATTTTGAGTAAAGCTACAATGAACATAGTTGAGGAAGTGTCTTGTTGACTGTTGGAGCATCGTTTGGTATATATGCTCAGCAATTGTATAACTGGATCTTGAGTTAGAACTATCCCCCATTTTCTAAGAAAATGGCAAATTGATGTTTGAAGTGTTTGTACAAGATTGCCCTCCCACCAGCAATGAAGATGTCTTCCCTTTGCTCTACATCCTTGACAACATGTGCTATTTCTTTAGTTTTTGATCTTATCCATTCAGATGGGTGTGAGATGGAACCTAAGAGTTGTTTTTATTTGCATTTCCCTAATGACTAAGAACTTTGAACATTTCTTTTAGTCCTTTCAGACATTCAATATTTCTCTGTTGATAATTCTGTTTAGCTATGCACTTCATTTTTTTGATTCGATTATTTGGGTTGTTGATTTCTTTCTTTCTTTTTTTTTTTTTGTCTTGAGTTCTTTGTAAATTTTGGATATTAACCCTCTTTCAGATATAGGGTTGGTTAAGATCCTTTTCCAATCTATAGGCTGCTGATTTGTCATATTGACAGTTTACAGAAGCTTTACAGTTTCTTGATGTACTATTTATCAACTTAGAACCTGAAAATTGATGTTCTGTTCAGGAAGTTGTCTCCTGTATCAAGGATATTCCTTATGATCTCTTCTGTGTGATTTAGTGTTTTGGACTTGAGTTATGTGCAGGGTGATAAATATGGATCTATTTGTACTCTTCTACATGTAGACACTCAATTAATCCATCACCATTTGTTGAAGATGCCTTCATTTTTCAATTGTATGGTTTGGGCTTCTTTATCAATAATCCAGTGTTCATAGGTATATGGGTTTACCTCTTGGACTTTGATTCAATCAACACATCCTAACATCCTCACCTTAAAGTTAGGGAAAGGTAATTTTACAACTTTCTATTCTTCACAATCATATCATTGCAATTTGGTATTTAAACATGAAGACATATTTTCTAGAAACTCCAGTACAAACATTTCCCTTCTTTGCACATCAATTTTCATTTCAAAATACTACATGTATTTGCACCAATTAATTTATCCAGATTTATAAATCCTTTAAATATAATTTTAAGTTTCAAGTGTTGCATTCATTATCAGAGTGTTTCACCTGCTGGGGAATCCACCATTCTATAGACTATAGCAAAACAATCTCCAAATCATGAATTTGAATATATAAAATGAACAGAATCAAAATAATACTTGAGTTAACTGTTAAGATTCAAAAGAAATTGGTATGGAATGAGTAAAAACAATGCATTGGATGTTTTAAGAGATGAAGCAAAGCAGAATGTATTAAGTACATTTGTATTATTTAATAAAAGATATTATTATTTAAATTAATTAATATTATTTAATAATAAAATTATTTCAGCAGCAAAATATGATGACTATAATAAAATGCAACAAGAAGGAACGAAAAAAGGAAGGACGGAAGGAAGGAAGGAAGAGAAATAAGAGAAACATTGGGTAAGTTTCCTAATTCTATACAGAGCTTTTCTACTGACCTTTCATTCTTCTACTGAAGAATTCAACATTTTCATTTAATTTACCTTATCGTAATTCATTTAAAAAAGCAAATTCATAGTACCTTTTAAAATCTACAAATCAAGCAGTATTCTTTGAAAATATTAAATTAATAAGAATTTTTCTCTTTAATTTTTTTTTCTGACACAGAATTTCTCTCTGTAACTGTCTTAGTCAGGGTTTCTATTCCTGCATAAACATCATGACCATGAAGCAAGTTGGGGAGGAAAGGGTTTGTTCAGCTTACTTCCACATGGCTGTTCATCACCAGAGGAAGTCAGGACTGGAACTCAAGCAGGTCAGGAAGCAGGAGCTGATGCAAAGGCCATGGAGAGATGTTTCTTACTGGCTTGCTTCTCCTGGCTTGCTCAGCCTGCTCTCTTATAGAACCCAAGACTTTCAGCCCAGGGATGGCACCATCCCTTTGATCACTAATTGAGAAAATGCTCCTCAGTTGGATCTCATGGAGGCATTTCCCCAACTGAAGCTCATTTCTCTGTGATAACTCCAGCCTGTGTCAAGTTGACACACAAAACTAGCCAGTACAGTAACTGAGAAATAGTTCCCCTGATTGTCTCTTTGAATTCCAAGCTAGCCTCAAACTCTTAGAGATCTACCTGCCTCTCCCTTCAGATTGCTGATATTAAATGAATGTTTCACCACCACTAGCTTTTTAAATTATATATATATAATAAAATATAAAATATATTAAATATATAATATTTATTTATACTTTATTTATATAACATATAACAAATAAATAATTATATATATATATATATATATATATATATATAGGTTTCATTTTTAAATAAATCAATCTGTTGGAATATGAGACATATCTGAAAAAGTACTCATGCATAACTCATTTGAAAAATGGCCATTTTTAGACTTTTTAATGGTTAGTTACATGCTGGTCTTTGTTAATTATTAGGTAAGAATCCTTTTTTATAATGTGCAGTCATATATGGAGACAGTGCCCATTTACAATATCCAGGTTAAATATCAATCCTGAATGGAGTCTTTGTAATTACAATGCTTAATCAATACAATAAAATAGTTTTGGAGATAAAGAATTTTATACTGTGGGATTACATGCTATTTGCATCAATTGCTCATTGCCACTATCTTGTCACAAAATTTGCACAATTTAAATTAAAATACTTTTTTTCAGAATGATTTCTTTGTCTTTTGATTTTTTCCTCTTTTATGCACCAATAATAGAGGACCATTTCTTTCCTTTCAACATGTTCAACCTGCATTCTATATTTGACAGTTGATCTTTTCTTTTGCAGCTGAGATTACTTAAGAAACACATGCATACCCCTGTATATACCTGACAGTTGTCAATGTGATGACGAAGTAATAGATCAGAGTATTAACATTATTGTGATTTTTTTTCCTAAACCTGCATGTGTGTGTGCACACATGTATATATGCATGTGCATAATATACATGTGTAATATATCAATATCTGTGTATGGATATTAGAGACAATTTCTGCAGCCATTTCTCTTTGCTCACTCTGGATTCTAAGGACTAATCTCAGGTTCTCAGATTTGTGCAGTAAACAATATTAACTGCTGTGCCTTTTTTGTTATTTTGTCTTTTTAAGCTTATTTATTTATATATGGGAACATAAATAGCTGAAACTTTAAAATACTGTGGCCAAATGTATTTAACAGTGCTCCTCTCAGGGCATCATAGTTTTTCATGGATTACTGTAAATGTGTTCCCACACCATCATTTGACTACACTTGGAAGACATTTCTAACAGAATGGACACTGTAATAAAGTATTGAATTAACGCATGATAGTCATTTAATGCTTAAATCAAAAAGACTCTGGTGATAAAGTATACGACAGAGAATCTGTTGCTTGCTTTCCTCATCAGATGGTTGACAGGGAGTTGCAGGTGCCAGGACATCTTTGTATATAAATCTATTAGGTGTACATTACAATGAACAGTAATAGCAAACGCCTACAAGAGTACAGTTTCTCTGAAGGCAATTTCATAGGAACATTGATAAGAAAAATACTAAAAATAATTTACAAGTCTATTGAGGGAGAACAGATATAGCCTGTGCAATTGACTGAAAATAAGAGCCTAATATGTATCACATTCTGGCACTTACACCAAACCAGTATTGTAGTAAATATGTTTGATGTATTCCAGTCTGTCCAGTTAACAGAAAAGAGACAAGATTGGGAAAGATGGGTCAGTTAGGAAACTGCTTGTTATGCAAGCACAAGAATTGGGCTTTGAATCTTCAGAACAAACATAAAATGCCAGGAATGGCAGCAGGGCCTTGAGGGAGGGAGGACAGAGTTAAGCAAATCACTAAAGCTCCTTCTTCAGCCAAGTAACCAAGTGGATATACTTCAGGTTCAATGTGATACCATATTTCAAAAAATAAAGGTATATACATACAAGTAATGGTATATGGACTGAGAAGTTGCATTTTATCTGCAAGGAAATACAAGAATCATATATATATTTATGTTCATACATATTTTTTGGTGAGTTCAGTTCTATTATTTGTGTGTGTGTGTGTGTGTGTGTGTGTGTGTGTATCAGAGTTGACCATTCTGCATTGAACAACCTCTCAGGGATCTCATCCTTGAGAGATGTTTATCTCCTTTTGCTAGAAGTCACTTGTTGCTTGTAGTTATCTGTGTAGGGATAAGATGCTAGGTAACTTTTCCCCATCCACATTTATATGTCCGTGTTTATTGCAATTATTGAAATTGCTGCCATTTCTAAGAAGGACTGTTTCCAAGCAGTGTTACAAATATTCTTGGTCCTACAATCTTTCTGCCTGTTCTACAACAATCTGTAATGAAGGAGATATAACAATGTACCTACTGGGGTTGGGCTCCTAAAGATGGTTTTATCTCTAGATTGTGACAAATTGTGGTTTTCTGTGATTATCTTTGTTTGGTGTAAAGAGTAGCTGCTTTGAGGGGAGTTGGTAGAATCACTTATCTGTGAGAATATGGTTAATATTTAGAATGTAGTAAAGAACTATCTTACTAAAAATACTTCTTAATACTTATGGGTTCTTCTGAATAATTGCCTGTAGTCCTTCATGTGTCTGTGTCAAAATAATATGCAATGGATATAATAAAATGACAATATTAATTATATTGTAATTATAAAATTAACAAATTATTTTTATTAATAAAACCATAGTCTTTTTCTCTGTAATTATTCTTAAGGTTCTCTATGAAAGTTTTTGGTTCTTTGAAGAGTCATTACAACCTTCTATTTATTCTTACTTTGGAGCTGAAATGGGTAGCTGGCTTGTAAGAGAGAAGGTCATGACAACTACATATTTGTTCCCTTGTCTTTCTTACCAGATTATTCACTATGATGTTTAGCCTGCTGAGTTTAGAGCAGGATGAATCAATTGATGAATCAAAAAGATTAATAAAGGAATTCAACAGACACACATAATAATATTTTGAAATGCTTATAGTTGAACCAAGATATAAATTGAGATGTTCTCCTATGCTATCTACAGAAATTTTCTCATCCTGTTTTTAGAAACACAGATTCTACAAAGATGAATTTTAAACTCTGAACTCTTTCTACTATGCAAAGATTAACTAATTGGAGCATTTGGGGGAGAAAAACTCTTTGGGTGTGTTTTAGTCAGTGTTCTAATACTATGAAATCATCATGACTAAGTCAACTCTCAAAGACAAAAAGCATTTAATGAGGAATTGTTTATAGCTTCCAAAATTTATTCTGTTGTCACCATGTTGGCACACAGGCAGAAATGGTGTTGGAGAAAGAAGGAAGACCTACATCCTGATTTCCTGGATGAGGGGAACTCTAGATTTGGCATAGGATTTTGAAATCTCAAAGCTACCCCAAGTGGCATACCTCCTCCAAAAAAGCTACACCTCTTTTTTTTGCATTATGATGAGAAAGGTTACATGATTTTAATTTATCTGAATTTGTTAACATTTAAAAATATATTTTAAGTAAATAGAATTAAATCACATTCTTGTTTCCCTTTCATACACCACTCCTCCCAGAGACCCCCCTTCAATACCTACAATATCTTTTTTGCCATATTCCTTAAAATTTATAAAATACTATAATAATAAAAATAGGTATTATAAAAGTTGTTTGATATAAAACAACAATCAATTTAACAATCTTATGTAGATGCTTGTCTATAGCAATAGGGAAAATACATTTTTCTCAATATAAATTTTAAATAACTCCAAACATATTGTCTATACTTCAAAATAATACATCACTACTAGCATTTTCTTAAATGAACATAAATGTATAAAGTCTTTTGTTTGTTTGTTTGTTTTGTATTTAGTAGAATTTAAAATCTTGGCTCTTACTGTGGTATAAGCCCAAAATAAGAACAATTTTTAGACATTGTATTTCATTGTAATAAGGCTGTACTTCAATGACCCTCATATCACCAAAGGATTTTACCTCCATCATAGCTAAGCTGAGAGTTGATAGTTCTGCTGCACCAAGAAATGAATTGTAGGCTTGATTTTTGGATACAGACTTCCTGCTATGGTCAAAACTATTTGACTTGAGTGAGTGACTTTATTCTCAGCCCACAGAGAACAGGTTACATTCATTTAAGAAATGATGTAGGTATTATGATGGTCTATCCATAAAGTCATTCACCAACTGTTTCAATGAATAATGGTACTGAGTGAGGGTGGCACAGACATTAGATGAGGGTAAGAATTTGATTCATTAGCTGTGATAATTTGGAAAAGCATTCATCTAAGAGAAAGAGTAACTTATAAAGTCCTCTTCTCCAAACTTGATACAAGAGTTGCAAACGTCAAGCAAAGCATTCAGTCTCACTCCTTGTTGTTCTCTTACAAGCAACTTCCCTAGTTAATCCTCTATGTTTCCTTTGTGTATATAAATACTTTTGAAATATATAACCTGTTCTGAAAACCATAGTATAGTGTAAAGACATGAAATAAACAATACTACTAATAGAGAGGCTGAGATAGGAGAAGCAAGATTCCAAGACCCTTTTGTTGTATACAGCTGGACACTGTCACAAACAAATAAGCTGAAAGTGTATATAGATTGTACAATGTTGGATCTATTTCTCCAATTACAAAATTAGAAATACCATTGGATGACAATCAACAAATTTCTAATTTCTCATATGATTGGATTTCAATCGATTAAGATATGTTGGTAATATTAATTTTCATATTAATATATTAAGATAAAGTAATTTTCACACCTCTTAAGCCTTTCAATAGTGTCACTCCTTTGTGACAACCCATTGAAGTTTATGAGTCTGTAAGAGTCATTCTAATTGAGACTAACACAAAAAGATTTTAATCTGTGTCCTTCAATGCGGCTGCAATAGTGATCTAATGCTTAAACGAAAGGAGCTCTTGAAGAATGCAGTATGTAGGCTGTGTCTATTGGTTAGCAAATATGCAGGCAGAATGATGAGAACATTGAAGATGTTTGGAGATCAAACTAAATACATCTGTGTTATTTTCCTATTGTACTTGTCAAATAAGCTTAAGTATGTCCATAAGAGTTAAGAGAAACATGACATTCAGTGTGTAAAATCAAACTGTATTCTGTAAGAAAACTAGAAGTGATCTTAACTCTTATTCTTTAGTCAGGGATCAGTATTCTATATACGCTTGCATACAAGTGAATAAGTTAATTGTTGGCTTAAGAAAAAATGCTTGGGAGTACAGTATGTATATAGTAATATTATTTAGGAGGAGTTAAGATAATCATTTATGCTTTAAGTTTTACTGGTAAAAAACATCCTCATTTATAGAATTTGAAGATCACCATAATGCTATGTATACATATACATCCCAAGAATAGGAGGCTGAATTTGTTCAAAAACACTGTTGATTGGAAATACCTTGTGATTTGTGTGCCCTACTGCAAATATGGGCTCAATTTCTACAATTTTGTTGTCTATCTTACTCTATGCATTTTTGTATCAAAGGGAAGTATGTTGGGATTCTTTAGATAGAAATAATCAACACAGATTATGAATAAGTTAATGTTATAATTTAGTATGTATTTTCCCAGACACAACTACAATATAATTGTAGAATAAGAAATATCATAGTTTATTCTATTTTTTCTTAATGAATGAAATTTTAAAAGGTTAAGAGGGTCATGATATACATAATCTGATAATTAAAAAAAGTGAAGATCCTGCAGCCACATGAAATTGCAGTAAAGACAATATAATGGAAATGACATAGATAATTAAGGGAAGTTTAAGGTAA
The DNA here is from genome assembly GCA_019843815.1 of Montemys delectorum. Classification (NCBI taxonomy): domain Eukaryota; kingdom Metazoa; phylum Chordata; class Mammalia; order Rodentia; family Muridae; genus Montemys; species Montemys delectorum. The sequence goes on from JADRCD010199890.1 coordinate 16,068, forward strand.
TGGACTTATATTACAAAAATGGATACAGGAATTGGATCATCAAAAATATTAAGTGAATTAAGAAGACATGCATATGATGTCAAGTCTTATTCTCCTTTCAGCTGTGTGAGTCTATGTAATATGGTTAAAATACATCTCTTGTATTAAGGACCAAATCATTGTGCTACTGGTTAACAACTAGAACATTTTTTCTTAGGCTTATACACAGTGACTTTTATTTTAGCTTTCCATTGCTATGACAAAGCACCATAACTAAAATCAACTTAGGGAACAGAGTTTGTTTCAGGTTACAGTTCCAGACAACAGTCCACCATTAAGTGAAATCAGGTCAGAAACCTGGAGGCAGGATTCAAAGCAGAAGATTGTAAGCATAAGCATACATTTTGCGCGTGCATGTGTGTGTGTATGTGTGTGTGTGTATGTGTGTGTGTGTGTGTGTGTGTGTGTGTGTGTGTGTATGTGTTTGTGTAATGATTATCCTTGGGTTATCTAAATGCTGATTTCTCTCCCTCATCTCTTGTTTCAATCCGGACAAAACATTTTAATGCTTATGTCAAAAATCTCCTGTGCCAATTTGTGTAAACAGTGCTTACCATTTATTCTCTGACTTATCAATTAAAGTTGATCACCTAGTGGCTGGGAAGAAGAGAGAACATGGCAGAACTTCCAGCATCCAGGGAAGAGAAGAGTTAGAAGAGTAAGACAAATTAAGCCATGAGGAGAGCAAGAGAAGAAATTATAGAGAAATACATCTGAACTCAGAAAGCCAGACCAAGATTAAACTACAATTATCTCTGGTATGTTGGCATGGCGGTTGCCATATCAGTGACTACCCAGGTATTGTGGTAAAGCTTGATTAAGTAAAATTTCATCTCTCTGTGCTGTTGTTGGGGAACAAGCTAGGGCAAAGAAAATCAACTGATGTATTAATTTAGATCAAACACTTATATTAAAATTAATGTTTCAAGAAGGTATGGAGGAATGCTGCTTATTAGCTTGTCCCTCCTGGTTTGTTCAGATGGTTATCTTATACATAATAGGGACACCTGCCTAGAGATATATCACATTGCTCACAGTGGGCAAATTGTTAATGTTGTCTCTTTAGATTGTAACTTTAAATTTTCAGTTAAATACCACAAACATGTTCCTTAAAATCTAATTAAAAAATTAATATTACTTTTTCTCTTCATATGAGCCTTTGTAAAATCTCATATTCCTAGTGCTGTGAGTGGCGTGTGATACTTGAATACTTATCACATGTGCAGCTATGTTTTTATCTAACTAATCAATGTCACCTGCCAGTACTTTGTGTCCTTTTAATTTGCTGTTGGAATAAGTTTGTTAATATTTCCTAGGGGATTTCTACATCTACATCTATTACATATGTTGGCTCAAAATCGTGTGACAATTCCAGGTTCATTAGATTATTGTCTAAATGACACTTCTCCTGTGATATAAGAATTTGAAATGTGTGAGAACTGGTTTAGAACTTATTGATAGGAAGTGTTTATGTTTGTGTGTGTGTGTGTGTGTGTGTGTGTGTATGTGTGTGTGTGTGTGTGTTTGTGTGTGTGTATGTATTCACATTTTTGGTAACTTCATTGAAATAGTCTCCTTTTTAAATGTTGTACTACAAAGTATTAATACTCTATATGTATTATTTACATAGTCCTTATAGGACATTTTTCATCATAAAGCACATTGAAAGCATGTGATGTATATAGGAACCAAGAGATAGTTAGCTTAAGTTGTGATAATTCAGGATGTGACATCAGGAGAAGAAAAGCAAAGACAGACATTCTTCATGGGACATTGTATTGAGGTATTTTATAAGAACTTCATTTATAAACAAAATTAAGTCAAACCTAAAATTAGATCTAAAGAAATATATGAATAAAGACCAGAAGTCTACCTGACTCCTTTTATATTATTTAACAATTCTTTACTAAAATTTATTTTAATTTACATGTATCAAAATGTGATAGGATTTTTTATGATAGTTTATTTTCTAGTAATTCAAAGAATAATTCTCAAAGAACCTTATATATTCTTATCTCTTTGATTTTCAAAACTGTGGGATAGACAGGAAATGTGCCTTACCTTTGTCTAGGTAAGGATATATAGATATTAACAAACCAATGAGATGTGACTTGGCTGGAAGAGGATACAGCAGGAAGTTCACAGAATCCCTCATTTTATTACTTATTATTTTAGACACTGAGGCCACTCAGTGCTCCCAGAATGAATCTGAGTACAGTATTTTCAACAATAGCACATGTAAGATCTCTGCTTCCTGTCTCAACAGCCAGTTTATGAGATAGCAGATGTGGGGTTTCATGTCAAACTCTCCTGTCCTTCCTGGAATTTTGACTGGCTTGAATCCTCATAGATCTTTTGCATGCTGTCACAACCAATGTGAGTTAATATACAGAACTTCCCTCTTTTATTCAGAACGCACTGTTTTACAACACTGACACACTAGTTCCTATGTTATTTTTTTCTCCTCTTCCCAAATGATCACTCTGCCTTTGAAGGAAGAGCTATGATATAAGTGAGACTTATTTTTTTCACCCCAATCATTTGTTGATCCCTGTGAATTTTTTACTCTACTATAAAATGTAAAATATAAATTTTGCCCTACAAAGTCTGAGATGTGGGTTAATATAAATATGTAAGGATAATTAGTAATGGAATAATTTAATGCTGTGTCTTTTTAGGAGCATACTAAAAATATGTTCTCCAGTATGGTCTTCGATGCATCTAGCAGCAAAATCTTGGCTTGAGTAACAGAGGCAGCCGGGAATGTCATGTTATATAGAGAGCATTAAATCAAATCACACTTTTAGATAGTGTTAGGCATTTGGTTTCATTATAACATGGGATTGATCTTGAGTTTTGTGAATTATTTCTACTTTGGGATTCTAGTAGTTGCATGCAGCAATGCAAAATCACCTCATATGTTGATTTTATTGATTAGAAGGAGGAAATGCTTTTCGATATGCTCTATTTTATATTGTACTGGTTGCAAAAACAAAAACATCTGTCCTACTCAATATTAAAAATTATTTTTAGAAATATTCTTATTTGGATTTTCTAAGGAGGGACCAGCTGGGAGGCTCAGGCCTCACAAGTGGCAGGGCAGCCAGGACAGGATCCTCTTAACCTCTGTCTATACCTAGGAGTGACAGCAGTGGATCTGCAGCCCTCTCTGCCCCTTCCTTGCCTGCTTTCAGGGAATAATTTAACCCAGTGACTCGGGTAAGATCCACCATTCTCTCTCAAGTGACTTTCTAAGGAGGGAACAGCCAGGAGGCATAGGCCTCATCAGTGGCAGAGCAGCCAGGACAGGATCCTCTCAACCTCCATCCACACCTAGGAGGAACAACAAATCCACAGCCATCTCTGCACCTTTCCCGAAAGTGGAGCTCTTGCCTACAAGGTGTGCTCTGACCCCGGGACTCAGGACAGACAACTGATCCACAGCCATCTGCGTCCAAGTTTTACCAGAGGAGAGTTGATCTCCCAGAAGTGCTGACACAGGCTTACAGAGCCACAGGAAGAACAGGCTCTAGTCAGAGAAAGCAAGAACATCTAATACCAGAGATCAACAGATCACAAAAAGCAAACACAAGAATCTTACCAACAAAAACCAAGACGACTTGGCTTCATCAGAACCTAGTACTCCCACCAGAGCAAGTCCTGGATGTCCCAAAATACCAGAAAAGCAAGATTTGGATCTAAAAACATATCTCACAATACTGATAGAGGAACTTAAGAACAGGAATAACTCCCTTAAAGAAATACAAGAGAACACAGGTAAAGAGGTAAAAGCCATTAAAGAGGAAACAAAAAAAAATCCCACAAAGAATTACAGGAAATCACAAGTAATCAAGTAAAATCATGTAAAGAGGAAACATAAAAATCCCTTAAGGGATTACAAGAAAGCACAAACAAACAAGTGATGGAATTGAGCAAAACCATCAAGAGCCTAAAAATGGAAGTAGAAACGGTTAAGAAATCACAAAGAGAGACAACTCTGGAGTTAGAAATCTTAGGAAAAAAGTCAGGAAACATAGATGCAAGCATCAACAACAGAATACAAGAGATAGAAGAGAGAATCTCAGGAGCAGAAGATAACATGGACAACATTGACAGAACAATCAAAGAAAATGCAAAATGCAAAAAGTTCCTGACCCAAAACATCCAGGAAATCCAGGATGCAACTAGAAGACCAAACCTAAGAATAATAGGACTAGAAGAGAGTGAAGACCTCTAACTTAAAGGGCCAGTAAATATCTTCAACAAAAGTATATAAGAAAACTTCCCTAACCTAAAGAAAGAGATACCCATGAGTATACAAGAAGCTTATAGAAGTCGAAATAGACTGGACAAGAAAAGAAATTTCTTCCACCACATAATAGTCAAAACAACAAATGCACAAAACAAAGAAAGAATACTAAAAGCAGTAAGGAAAAAAGGTCAAATAACATATAAAGGCAGGCCTATCAAAATTACACCAGACTTCTCACTAGAGACTATGAAAGCTAGAAGATCCTGGGCAGATGTCATACAGACCCTAAGAGAACACAAATGTCAACCCACACTACTATACCCAGCAAAACTCTCAATCACTATAGATGGAGAAACCAAAGTATTCCAGGACAAAACTAAATTCACACAATATATTTCCACAAATCCAGCCCTTCAAAGGATAATAAATGGAAAACTCCAATACAAGGAGGGGAACTACATCCCTGAAAAAGCAAAAGTGTAATCTTCTAACAAAACTAAAAGAAGATAACCACATGAAGGGAGATCCAACTCTAACAACAAAACTAACAGGAAGCAACAATTACTTTTCATTAATATCTATTAATATCAATGGACTCAAATCCCCAATAAAAAGACATAGATTATCATACTGGGTATATAAACAGGACCCAACATTTTGTTGCATATAGGAAACCCACCTCAGTAACATAGACAGACACTACCTCAGATTAAAAGGCTGGGAAACAATCCTTAGAGCCAATGGTCAGAAAAAAGCTGGAGTAGCCATTCTAATATCGAATAAAATCTACTTTCATCCTAAAGTGATCAAAAAAGATAAGGAGGGACACTTCATATTGATCAAGGTTATGATCTACCAAGATGAATTCTCAATTCTGAACCTCTATGCTCCAAATGCAAGGGTATCTACATTCATAAAAGAAACTTTACTAAAGTTCAAAACACACATTGAATTGCACACAATAATAGTGGGAGATTTAATACCCCATTCTCTGCAATGGACAGATCATGGAAACAGAAACTAAAAGACACAGTGAGACTAACAGAAGTTATGAAACAGATGATATTAACAGATACCTATAGAACTTTTTATCCTAAAACAAAAGGATGTACCTTCTTCTCAGCACCTCATGGTACCTTCTCCAAAATTGGTCATGTAATTGGTCATAAATCAGGACTCAACAGATACAAGAAGATTGAAATAATTCCTTGCATCCTATCAGATCATTATGGAGTAAGGCTGACCTTCACTAACAACATAAACAATAGAATGCCCACATACACTTGGAAGTTTAACAACACTCTACTCAATGATAACTTGGTCAAGGAAGAAATAAAGAAAGAAATTAAAGAGTTACCTGAGTTTAATAAAAATGAAGCCACAACATACCCAAACTTATGGGACACGACGAAAGCAGTCCTAAGAGGAAAACTCATAGCTCTGAGGGCCTCCAGAAGGAAACTAGAGAGAGCATACATACACCAGCAATTTGACAGCATATCTGAAAGGTCTAGAACAAAAAGAAGCAAATTCACCCAAGAGGAGTCGATGGCAGGAAATAATCAAACTCAGGACTGAAATCAATCAAATAGAAACAAAAAGAACTATACAAAGAATTAACCAAATGAGGAGTTGGTTCTTTTAGAAAATCAACAAAATAGATAAACCCTTTAGCCAGACTAACTGGAGGGCACAGAGACAGTTTCCTAATTAACAAGATCAGAAATGAAAAAGGAGACATAACAACAGACATTGAGGAAATTCAAAAAATAATAAGATCCTAATACAAAAGCCTATACTCAACATAACTGGAAAACCTGGATGAAATGGACAATTTCCTAGATAGACACCAGGTACCGAAGTTAAATCAAGAGTAGATCAATGATCTAAACAGTCCCATATCAGCTAATGAAATAGAAACAGTCATTAATATTCTCCCAACCAAAAAAAAAACAAAAAAACAAAAAAAAAAAAAAAAAAAAAAAAAAACAAGACCAGATGGATTTAGTGCAGAATTTTATCAGACCTTCAAAGAAGTCCTAATACCAATACTCCTCAAACTATTCCACAAAATTGAAGGAGAAGGTACTTTACCCAATTCGTTCTATGAAACGACAATTATTTGTATGCCTAAACCACACAAAGACCTAATAAAGAAAGAAAACTTCAGAACAATTTCCCTTATGCATATCGATGTAAAAATACTCAATAAAATTCTTGCAAACAAAATCAAAGAACACATCAAAACGATCATCCACCATGATCAAGTAGGCTTCATCCCAGGGATGCAGGGATGGTTCAATATATGGAAATCAATCAACGCAATTCACTACATAAACAAACTCAAAGAAAAAAAACCATATGATCATCTCATTAGATGCTGAGAAAGCTTTTGAAAAAATCCAACATCCCTTCATGATATAAATCTTGGAAAGATCAGGAATTCAAGGCCCATACTTAAACATAGTAAAAGCAATATACCAGAAACCAGTAGCCAACATCAAACTAAATGGAGAGAAACTTGAAGCAATCCCACTAAAATCAGGGACTAGAAAAGGCTGCCCACTCTCTCCCTACCTATTCAATATTGTACTTGAAGTTCTAGCCAGAGCAATTAGGCAACAAAAGGAGATCAAAGGGATACAAATTGGAAAGGAAGAAGTCAAATTATCACTATTTGCTGACGATATGATAGTATACTTAAGTGACCCGAAAAATTACACCAGAGAGCTCCTAAACCTGATAAACAACCTCAGCAAATTAGCTGGATATAAAATTAACTCAAGAAAATCAGAGGCCTTCCTCTACAGAAAGGATAAACAGGCTGAGAAAGAAATTAGGGAAACAACACCCTTCACAATAGTTACAAATAATATAAAATATCTCGGTGTAACTCTAACTAAGCAAGTAAAAGATGTGTTTGACAAGAACTTCAAGTCTCTGAGAAAGGAAATCCAAGAAGATCTCAGAAGAAGGAAAGATTTCCCATGCTCATGGATTGGCAGGATTAATATTAATTAATTAAACTGGCCAACTTGCTGAAGGCAATCTACAGATTCAATGCAATCCCCATCAAAATTCCAACTCAATTCTTCACAGCCTTAGAAAAGAAAAATTTGCAAATTCACCTGGAACAACAAAAGACCCAGGATAGCCAAAACTATTCTCAAAAATAAAGGAACCTCTGGTGGAATCACAATCTCGGACCTTAAGCTGTACTACAGAGTAATTGTGATAAAAACTGCATGGTATTG
>JADRCD010199892.1:6492-32332 GCA_019843815.1 Montemys delectorum
ATATATATATATATATATATATATATATATATATATATAATTTTCTCCTAGTTTGAGGATTCTAATCTCTGTTCACAGTATTTCTGTAAGAACAGGGCTCTGAATTTTGATTAAGTTTGATTTATTAATTCATTCTTTTCTATACTTCCTCTTTTATTTAGTATCTTGTCAAACCAGGTTCATGAATATTTTATCCTAGCTGTTTGTTAGTCTTTTAATATTTTTGACTCTCATGTTAAGTTTTATGGTTAACTCCATGTTACTATTTCTATCTAAGTAGAAAAGCCCTCACTTTCCCAAATGGCTATCTATCCATCCTAGCAGCATTTGTGGAAAAAAAATCCATTCATTCTTGCACTTGCTGTAAATCAGTTAATTGTGGATATCTTGTTTCAAGACTATTGTATGTCAATGATCTAATTTTTGGATTTTACACTTAGAGCATGCTGTGTTTTACCTTTTCAAATTAATCTTGAAATTGAATGGCATAAGTCTTTTGTTGTTGTTATTAAAGTCATGTTATTCTCTTGTAAATATTATAGTTAACTGCTACAGAATAACAGGCTGACAGGACTTTGGAATTGTCTGAAACAATAGCTTAAGTCAGAAGAGTCTTGTGATTCTTGAAAGTATGTATGTTTCTGATTTCACTGTCATATTTCTCCTGAAAAGGTTTCTGCAGTTTTAGTCTATACCAGTTCTGTTGCTATTATAAATGATATTTAAAATTTTATTTGTGATTTCTTGTTGCTGGTATCAGCATCACTAAATTCCCATATTAATCTTATATCTCACAAGGGTACGCACATCTTCCTTCTGTCAGACCTGTCGAGGGCAGCAGCCTTTCCATGTAGGTGGTTAGCACATTACTTCTGCCTTTCCCACTGAGATGCCTCTCAGTCCTCACTCTTGTCTCATGGCAGCTTAAGGAGCCCCCTGCACAAGGCTGAGTAAGAGCAGAAATTCTCAGTCTTCAAGGAGAATTTGTGTGAAGCTGGCACTGACTTTCTTAACCTCTGTTAGTTTCAATATTTCTCTGTTTAGTTTCTGTCCTGATGACCTGTCCATTGGGAGAGTGGGGTGTTGAAGACTCCTACTATTACTGGGTGAGATTCAATGAACAAATTTAAACTTTAGTAAACATTTCTTTTACAAATGAGGGTGCCTTTGCACTTAGAGCATAGATGTTCAGAATTGAGAAGTCCTCTTGGTGGATTTTTCCTTTGATGAATATGAAGTACTTGTCCATCTATTTTGATTAAATTTGGTAGAAAGTCTATTTTACTAGATATTAGAATGGCTACACCAGCTTGCTTCTTGGGTCCGTTTGCTTGGGACACCTTTTTTTAGCCCATGGTGTTAATTTCCTTAATTGTTTGATACAGCTTATAGTAAAACTAAGTTTGGGGTTTCCTTTCTGAGAAGACAGTTTCAGTAAAAAGTACATCTCAGGAGGCAAAGCTATGGCCACAGTAAAAGTTTTAATTACTACTTATCTTCACAAAACCTAGAGTGGTCATATTTTTCTCATAGCCTGTTAAGGAAGTCGTGGGAATAGATAGTTCATTGTCTTTAATGAATAAAGAGAATGGGCATCTCATATATGTGTGCTGTTTTTGCATGTCCTTTGTAGAGGTGTGTCTTTTTGAATACTTTGTCCATTTTAATTGAAGTTTGTATTATTTGTGAGTCCTAAGAATATTCACTCTGCTCTCTAGGTGACTGACGGAGAGCTTAAAATGGACGGAACTCAACAATGAACCATTCCTGCAGACACCATAACAGTGAGTATGTATAGTTATAACTTGGTCCAAACTCTTGGAATACAGTACAGCAAGAGTGACCTCTCACATAGGCAATGAGCACTTCATTATATCAGTGTGGTGATATATTCTTATCAACTGCAACAACTGCTTCACTCCCCTAGGAGATATTGATCATGGAGAGACTGGGCATATGTGAGAAGGGTATGGGAAATCTTTGTAACTTCCTACCAAGTTTGCTGTGAATGTAAAATAGCTATTTATTTATTCACTTATTTACTTAGAAAAGAAAACATATGCACTTAGGAGTTTTAATTGAAAAATAAATTTCTTTTGTGGAAGAGTATTTACATTGTGGGTTTCTTACTGAGTTTTAGTTTAATTGTAACACTATTTTATTACACATTTACAGTACCTACAATATTACTTCCATTTTTTTCTGATATTAATCATTAAAGACTTCTTTCTTTTCACCATCAGCCAGATTAGATATCCATTAGTTTCATGAATTGTCTCACAAAATGCTTGTGGTTTGTCTAATTTTCTTTGTTTTCTCTATTTTCTGTTTCATTGTTTTCAGACCTAATGTAAATTTCAGTCTTATGACTATTTTTAAAGTAGCCCTGTTTTCTAGATGACTAACACAGAGATTGAGATCATTCATTTTCTATAGATTTCTTTCAAGTTAGGCATTTTGTGGATATAACTGTTCCTCTCAATACTGCTCTAGATGTTTCCTACAAATCTTTGCCTGCTGTATTTTCATGTTGACTCAATTGAAAATTTCCAACTATATCGTAGTTGACATAGTTGGCTCAAGACTCACTTTTTTCATTGCATCCCATCACCAGTTGCTACTGCTAGGATTCTTCACCCAGAAAGAGGGAGGCGCTAGGCATGCACCTAACTCAGAATCCCTTACCCAAAAGTAGGAGGGCAGACTTACTCATTCTCAAGACATCGAATATTCTGCTTTTCTAATTATTGCCATTTCTTCTCTGCCTCTTTACCAAACTTCCAAAAACATTTCACAATTGTGTAGCCTGACTAATGCAGGAAAGTGGTAAGACAGAGGACAAATTTAGTTTTGTTCTGTGGCTACTGAATATGTAAGGTGAACCATCAGCTTTGTTGGATGATAAAGGCCTTCTGAAATTCATACTGTCCTCACTTCTCAGATTAATTTCTCTTGCTCTCAGTTTAAGTCTTCAGTTGCCAATTTCCAGACAACATTACTAAATTCATCTTATTATATCAACATATAGTGGATTTCTTTGTTCCTGCACAGAAATTTTTGTCTTTCATTGTTAGTTTTAGTATTTCATTATTCAGACTAGCTAACTTACCAAAGATAGTCATTCATTTGTTTATTTAATCACTCAAGTATCCCTTCCATAATAACTAGCAAGGAATATTTCCAGCCAAAGATGACATTAGAGTGAAAAGTTTAGAGATGAGAAAATATACACAGTCTCTTTTCTCACCACACAAAAGCAAGAACAGCAGATAATTAAAAGACACTATCTAATGATCTATCACACAGTAGAAAAACGAGAGAGCATGTTACACTTGTAGTACTGAAGGAAAACTGACAAATACAGAATTGGAAGTGTCAATGTGTCAAAAGGAAATGTCCACAAGTTAGAGTTAGTTGTTTGATGCTTGTGGCCACTCGAGCCAAAACTGGGACGTAGTGTGAGAATCCGTATAATTGATACTGAACTTTTATCTCCTATTCCCTTTCAGTCCTTTTTATTTTTTCTGTCATCGAGATGATGATTTTAAGTTTGAATGGCACATTATTGCTTTAGTTTTCCACTAAAGGAATTTTATTAAAATCACAATATATCTTTACTTCACAAATTCCCTTTTCATTTTCTCCGTACCTTCATATCTGCTATCTCCTTATGGTTGGCAGCTCCCATGGCATATCTTTGATTTCATTGTTGCTTTTGGGTGGTGTACTGGCTAGTTTTGTGTGTCAACTTGACACAGGCTGCAGTTATCACAGAGAAGGGAGCTTCAGTTGGGGAAGTGCCTCCATGAGACCCAGCTGTGGGGTATTTTCACAATTAGTGATCAAGGGGGTAGGGCCCCTTGTGGGTGGTGCCATCTCTGGGCTAGAAGTCTTGAGTTCTATAAGAGAGCAGGCTGAGCAAGCCAGGAAAAGCAAGCCAGTAAGAAACATCCATCCATAGCCTCTGCATCAGCTCCTGCTTCCTGACCTGCTTGAGTTCCAGTCCTGACTTCCTCTGGTGATCAACAGGCATGTGAAAGTAAGCTGAATAAACCCTTTCCTCCCCAACTTGCTTCTTAGTCATGATGTTTGTGCAGGAACAGAAACCCTGACTAAGACAGGTGGTTTTAAAATTCTCTTTGGGTTTCAATATTAAAACATTTTTCATAATTATGCTCAGTCATTTATTGCTTGGGATATTTCTCTTTCAATGTAATATAATATACTACCGCATCTGTGTGTTCGTGTGTATGTGTGTGTGTGTGTGTGTGTGTGTGTGTGTGTGTGTGTGTGTATGTGTGTGAATGTGTATGTACCTTACACAATTTGGTCCTCTCATTCTCATTCAGATTACATTTTATTGCTACTTTCAGGGACTTTTCTAAATCTCTCTAGGTTTCTGTATTAAAACATTTTTTATAATTTTGCTCATTCATTTCTTGCTTACAATGTTTCTACTACAATATAATGTAATATCCCTTTGGCTATCCTCTCTCTCTCTCTCTCTCTCTCTCTCTCTCTCTCTCTCTCTCTCTCTCTCTCTGTGTGTGTGTGTGTGTGTGTGTGTGTCCTCCATTACTGGTCTTCTCATTCATATTTTAGTAAAGAAGATTCTCTAGTTTTGATTCCTTCAGAACCATGTTCTGGAATGAAAAGATTCTAGGGCACATGGTTGATTTAAAATGCATAAAAGCATGAAAACAATACAAAAAAAACCAAAGGAGACTCAAGAAAGGAAAGCAATACATACATTGTCGAGCCAGCTATTACTGATGATAAATTGATGTGAAAAACCCTTGAAATAAGTGTTCAGTACATACTTGAGCCCCCAGGGAGCAGAGCCAAGTGACAGAATGGTGTGGTTGCCACAATTCTGTGTAGTGATGCCTTCTATAGTTGAGGTGAGATCTGTCAGGTAAACACACACACACACACACACACACACACACACACACACACACACACAAGGGAGACAGACAGAGAGAGAACCCAGAACCAACTTATATAGTATTAGAAGACTTTTGCATTTGTTTTTATTTGTTTGCTTATAATTTATTTTCCAATATAGGAAATATAAATGTTCCTTTATATGGTTGTATCAAGAGCTGAGTGTACTGTGGAAGGAGGGATACTAGATAAAGAGAAAAATCGAGTGTTAGAAGTGAAGGGATAAATAACCCAAAGGGAGGGGTGGGAGGTGTATTAAAAAATCATACAGAAACCTACTGTTTCACAGCAATTTTAAAAAGAAAAAAATGAATAGTAGTGTTCTTTTGAAATAAAAGAATAACCAATAGATTAGACAGGGTGGGGATATGAACAAAGGAGATGGAATGAGCTAGTGAAGGCTTAATCCAAGACTAGGTATTCATGAAAGAGCAGTGTAGAAACATACTACTTTCTTCTCCATGGCTGGGGTGTTCATAGGCCTACAGTAGTGCCTGGTAAATGGTCATGTTATTGAATTGCCTTCTAACTATGTTTATATCCATAGACCTGAGAGCTACTTTCTTGGTCAGAAAAGCTTTATACAGTTGACAGTGGTCAACAGGGAGATTCACAGCTAGTAGAATACTAATTCAAAATACAACTTCAGGGGAAAAAGAAACTTAGAAAAGAATTACGCAGCATGGTCCCAGAAGTGAGATGTTATTAAGTGAAAATCACAGTAAAAACCATGGGCGACCACCATACAACCATCAGGGCTGTCTCACACATCTTCAAAACAACGTCATCTGTTGCCCTTGTCCTTGATTATATGTCATAGTAAGGCCCTATTGTTGAGCACATACAATAGCTGCAATAAATTTTTAAAAAATATATATCACAAGATGACTAGAAATTTTCCTCCTGAAGTCTACCTTTCAGAGTATTGAAACACACTATGCTGGCTGACAGTGAAAAAAATGCATCATGTACCTATGTGACACTGGACCATGTGTACTGCAATAATGACCTGTCAAGCAAGACATGCCCATGGATACAATAGTCACATGGTTGTTATGACATAATGGGCATCTTTCTTGTTAGAGTCAATAGCCTGCTCAACAGCAGGGAATTTCATGTCTAGTACTGTAATCCTGGCCAAAAGTCCATAGATGTGGTGATCATAGACTTATAGTAGGACCTGCTAACTAGTCATATTGTTGAATTGTCTTCTAAATATTTATGGTTATATCCATAGACCTGAGCTGTTTTCTAGGTCAGAAAAGCTTCTTTGTACAGTTGGCAGTGGTCAACAATGAGATGCAAAACTGGTCAAAGTGCTAAGAATAAATGACTGATGGCTCATCCCTAAATGGGGCATCCACATCATACCCATCCTCCCCCCAGGGCTCAGAAAATATCCCTGAAATGAAGATGGTGAGATTGAAATAGCCAGAGATGGAAAGGAGTCATGCAATGCTGTCTTCTGACATGGCATGGCTATTATACATGAACTCCCAGAAGCTGGGGTCACCAGCACAAGACCTGCACAAGGTCAAGCCAGCTGAAATCCCAGCACAGATGGGGTAGACAGTCATCATGACTTACCACTTACTGAGGAGCTATTGCCATGGATTGGTGCTTGAGAAAAGGGAATCATTTGTTGTTGAGAATTCGGTCACTGGTAGAATCCTGTGTTCCAGTGGTTGGCCCTACACCTGTGTACATATGGTTACCATATGAAATAGAGAAGGGGGAATGAAAGAAATAGAAGGGAGTTCATACTTCTGCTAATCTGAAAGTCCTACCAAGCATTCATTTAATTCATATTCTCATGATAAGAGTGTTTCTGGATGAGCACAGCAGTAGACATTTTTAATACCAGCACTCACGTAGGCAGAGGCATAAAAACTGTGAATTCAAAATAGCAAGGGCAACATTGCAATTTTTGAGGGCAGCACGGGCTACATAGTGATATAGTGATATATATATATATTTAAAGAATGTTTCTATTATCACTCTTGAATATTTAGAATATATAAAATGAAACTTCAAAAGTTAAACACTAAAACTAAAGAGGGCTTTTATCTCAAAAGAAAACTCCCAAAATAACAACTACAGATGGCTAATAAATAATTTTAAATGTGGTTAAAATATCTAGCTTTCTGAGAAATGCAAATTTAAACTACTTTGATATGCTCACTCACTCCAATCAGAATAGTTCTCATCAAGAAAACAAATTAAAGCAAATGTTGGTGAGGATATGCAGGTGGGGGTGGGGAATGTCACCCACAGTTGGTAGAAGTTTAAATCAGGAAGATCTCTATGTAAATCAGTAGAAGGGTTCATCAAAAACTAAAAGCATAGCTACCATATGACATGTACCAGATGCATCATTCTTGGGCCTATAGTCAAAGAATTCTGCATCCTAATACAGAGAGGCTTGCATATCCATGCCCATTGATGCTTTATTCTCAGTAGTCAGAAAATGGAATCAATCTAGATGTCTATCAGCTGACAATGGAATCTGAAATGGGGTACAACTATAAAACACTGTAAAGAAATTATGAAAATGTTAGGAAAATGGATGGAACCAGAAAACAAGCATTATATTAAGTGTGATAACTCAGGATCAGAAAGGCAAATACATATCCTTGTCCTCATCCGCAGAGTGAGTGTGGCCTCATCTTGTTAATTATGTGTATCCAGATGGGAGTGTAAAGCAAGGAAATGGGGGCCCTGAGATCTGAGGGAAAAATAGAACTTCACAAAGGGAGATGGGGAAGCCAAGAGAACGAAGGTATGTGGGGAACATTTGGAGTGAACCTGTGAAAGCATCAAAAGAGGGGCAAGAAGGGAGGGTCAAGAAGAAGGATGAATTGGCCCAATGTAATGTGGGCATTTCCTGTGACAGATTCATCAGAAATCTTGTTTCCTGAGCCTTGAACCACAAGGTGAGGAGGCAGAGGTGCGGCACTCCTTCTTGCCCAAGTCTTCTGAGTATTTTATTTCCAAGGCTCTTTCCATGCTGGTGAAATTGTCTTCATCTTTTATAGAAATGCCTCTGAAGCTATTGGCAATAAACTGACTTCATATTCTGGAGTGGTAGAAACTTTTCAAACTTAGAAAAAAAGGTAGGGCAGAGCTCGGTAAGAGGATGTGAAGCAAACATTATTTCAGAATGTAATTCTAACTAGTTCCTTTGGAATTGCTTTCTTAAACACAAACAAAAAGACAAAAAACAAAAAACAAAAAACAAAACCAAAAACAAAACAGTGCCACCTCAAATCATTTATCATTCTGTTTTTCATTCCCTTCAATCAGAAGCCTTGCCTTTCACTTGAACAATCCACATAACAAAGTTGGTTCAGGTGACTTCATGAGCGCGTCTTCTGCACAGTTCTGCTGGTGAGCCCAGATGAACTATAGCTACACACGCAAATGTAAGGTGGACTGTGAAAACTGTACATCAGCATCTGAGATGCAAGTTCTTTCATTCGGGTTTCTTTTTAATTTCTTTTCATTTTGTTTTCTTGCATGAGAAATCTCAGGAGAAGGAACCTCAGGAAATCGGTCTTCCTCGAGACTGGAGAAAATAGTAGATAAATTCCTCACACGAGGAATGTAGCACAATGGCATCTCTGGCATCATCCATGTTCAGCTTAGAAGAGTGTTTCCTACTATTCTGTACTAAGCCTTACCATCTTCTACACATCAAAAAGGAAATCTCAGTTCAATACTCTAAGCTTCACAACAGTATCTGAGCTCCTGAGATGGTATAGCCACCACAAATTCCCCACCCACCTAACATCTTCCTTCCAGAATCTAATTTTCCCTGCAATGTGCCTTGGCATTAGATGACTGGCATACTTGGTTCATATTAACCCTGTAATACCACAAAGAAGAGAAATTCTCAGCTTGCAATTAAATAACTCACCCCAGTGTGCCAAGCATGATCCACTGAGTTGAAAAGTGAATAATCTTCGCTGTTATCACTGAGACATGTCTATCTCTTCTTTTAAGGAAACCATAAGGGGAAACTATGTACAAGCATAATTTCCACAACATCTGCTTCATTTAACATTGTAATTTGAGACAACCGAGAGAGGATCATCACCTTTGTCATGTTAGAATATGGCATTCTGTTCTAAACAGGTTAAGTACAAGTTGCATAGGAACACAGATGAAAGTGAAACTGGGGCAGGGGGTGTCCAGAGGTGATGGTTCAGTGATGAGCTATCCTGTCTTATTTCACAAAAATGACAGACTAATCCATGGAGAAATCTTCTTCAATAGGCTATGATTAGCTCAACCAAACAGGAGTCTATGTGTCAAGTCCCGAGGCAGCCGGTCACTAAACTCACTCAGCTTTAATTTTCTTAATTCATGATAATGCTCATCTCCAAAATGCATGTTGTGTGAAGTAAGTTTCTTAGGGTCTCCATTGCTGAGAAAAGACACTATGACCAAGGCAACTCTTTTTTTTTTTATTAGATATTTTCTTTATTTACATGTCATGTGATTTCTCCTTTCCCAGTTTTCCCTCCAAAACAAAAAACAACAAGAACAAATCCCTGTTCCCTCCCCCCTCCTCCTGCTCACCACCCCATCCTCTCCTGCTTACTGGCCTTGACACTCCCCTACACTGGAGCATAGAACCTTCACAGGGCCAAGGGCCTCTCCTCCCATTGATGACCGACTTGGCCATCCTCTACTATACATATGCTGCTAGAGCAATTAGTCCCACCATGTGTACTATTTGGTTGGTGGTTTAGTCCCTGGGAGCTCTGAGGGTACTAGGTAGTTCATATTGTTGTTTGTCCTAAGGGGCTGCGAACCCTTCAGCTCCTTGGGTCCTTTCTCTAGCTCCTTTATTGGGGACCTGTACTCAGTTCAATGGATGGCTGTGAGCCTCTACTTCTGTATTAGTCAGATATGGTCAAAGCCTCTCAGGAGACAGCTATATCAGGCTGGATTGTCCTTCCTTCAGTCTCTGCTCCATAGTTGGTCTCTGCAATTCCTTCCATGGGTATTTTGTTCCCACTTTTAAGAAGGAGTGAAGTGTCCACATTTTGATCTTCCTTCTTCTTGAGTTTCTTGTGGCTTGTGGATTGTACTTTATGTATTCCAAACAGCTATACCACTCCTGGGTATATACGCAGAAGATGCTCCAACATGTAATAAGGGCACATGCTCCATCATGTTCATAGCAGCCTTATTTATAATAGCCAGAAACTGGAAACAACCCAGATATCCCTCAACAGAGGAATGGATACAGAAATTGTGGTACATCTACACAATGGAGTACTACTCAGCTATTAAAAACAATGAATTTATGAAATTCTTAGGGAAATGGATGGATCTGGAGAATATCATCCTGAGTTAGGTAACCCAACCACAAAAGAACACACATGGTATGTTCTTTTACCACTCTCTGATAACCACTCTCTGATAAGTGTTTATTAGCCCAGAAGTTCGGAAGGCAACTCTTATAAGGGACATTTAATTGGGGCTGGTTTACAGGTTTAGAGATTTAATCCATTATCTTCATGACAGGAAACATGGCAGCATCCAGGCAGACATGGTGCCGAAGAAGGAGCCAAGAGTTCTTGATGTGAAGGCAGTCAGAGACTGACTCTTGTGACCCTAGTGGAGTTTGAGCCTAGGTCCTCAAAACCCACCTGCACAGCGACACATTTCCTCCAACAAGGACATACCTATGCTAAGAAGGAAACATCTCCTAACAATGTCACTGTCTGTTAGACAAGCAATCAAACACATGAGTTTATTGGGGCCAAACTTATTTAAATCACTACATTAATGTACGTGCTTCTTATTTATTACTTCCTACAAAATTCTCTCACAATGCTACCCCCACATTAATCCTTAAACAGTAGTCATTAAGTTAGTCACTCATCAATTTAGCAAATATCTAACCTTTTTAGACAAAGAGGAACGTGATCTATAGAGAATTAGAAATATTAGTATGTCGTGGAAGAGAAGACGAAGATGGTAAACAGTCCAACCTTTCATGATAGAGAAATAGGGAAAGCCATAGAAGCATCAAAAAGGAGCCACAAGTTCTTCTACAAGGAATTTTCAGACACACTCAAAGGACAACAACGGATATGATCTTGACAGGTACAAGAAATTTGTCACATGGGAAGTAATTTCAGGCTTCCAAGAAAGGAAACAACAATTGTGCGGCATAAAGAAGCTTCTCGCACACGTGGACGTCAGTTCAGTTGGTAGCACAATATTTAAAGGGGAAAATGTCAGGACAAGACTTAGGCAAAGTGACCTAACGTCATATTATAAAATGATTTATACCTTCCAGCAAAGATTCCAATGCCATATCCCTGGTAGTTAGAAACCATAGAAAGCATTTATGAGGGTCAGAATTAAGGTATGAAGAGATAGGCTTTATATGGGAAGGTTTAGGTTAGGAACTAGCTTAATAGGGAGAACAGATGGAGAGCTCTGACATCAATTCAATCAACAATGGTAGGACTACTTATGAAGGCAAGAAGGAAGCATAATTGTAGACACACTGAACTGGTATTTAAAGGGAAGAACATTTACTACTTAATGGTTAAAAGATTCCTTCTGACTCTGTTCCAGGTACTTTTATGCTCTGAACATAAAATAAAAGGCTCATTTCATGTTCATTTTGAACATGAACATGATTTGAACAGCATTCAAATTCTTTGCTCTGTGGATCCCAGAGTCTAGGGGAGAAAAAAAAGACATGGCACATTTTATGATAAATCTCTTTAGATCCGTTCTTCAAGGACTCCTCATCCAAAGCCAGGCTACTCGTGAATGTTGGCTAGTAGTGGTCCATAGCTGTGATCCCCACTGTGGATGTCTTTAAGGCTATTTTTCAAAGGTAGATCCCAGTCTTTCTCTTCTCTCTCAATTCAGGGTAATGTCACATCTCTACATTTCTTACAGATTGTGCAGGGGATGCTCTGTAACCACAGTAGGAGCTAGTTTCTTTCCTTGCTCACTTGCTTTTCTCTCCTCCATGTTCATGGATCTGTTACCACCAATCCTCAATAACCAATCTATATACAAATGTTCCTGTTCCCTTCCAGGAAGCCTCACCAGTGAGAGCCAGTGATGCAGACTCTAAAATCCAGAAAGGACCTGTGATGTGGATTACTCGTCAGAAGACAGCCATGAGGAGCTTTATGCTAATGGAAGATGTGACATGGAGTACCTGTAGCCTGCAAGGATGGTACAATGATCAGAATCATCCCTACTGATGACCTGGGTGAGACACAGGTAGAGAAACCTGCTTGGTGATAAGAACTCTTGACACTGGACAATGGAAGAACATAGAGCTAGGTGACCATTGCTGGACATCACTATTCCACTAGAGAGAGAAAAGAGGAACCAGTGATTAGTCATTCATTCATGATATCACATGAAATTCAGTAACACTCGTGGCTGAATCTCAGTGTCCTCAGTAGTGAGGAAAACAGTGATAACGACCAGGTGCTCCTCAATCATTATGTAGATGAGGGATAACATACTCCATTCACATGCTTCTGAAAGGGAGAAGATTTAGGACAACACAAAGGAAACTATTTTATTGTGCTTTTCTTACATGGGCTCCAGGGTGGGTAAGCTGAATGATAAAGCCATGTAACCCGAGTTTGATCTTCATGCTCCTCATGATGGAAAGAAATAACCAACCAATGAAAGCTATTCTCTGATCTCCACATGCCCACCGTGGAACACCTGTGACCACCCAACCCCAACACACACACACACACACACACACACACACACACACATACACAGACACACAAGCACACACAAATAATTTCATATTTTTTTTCAAAAAGTGAGAAACCATTTTCATAGGCAAGAAAGAAAAACAGTGGGAACCAGTAGGGAACCAATTAGAAAGCTAACCCACCAAGATAATTGGAAGAGTACCTAGAGAAAATTACAAATCAGTGTGAAGCTTCAACACTTGGTGAGAATCAGGACACTGAGATTCAATCTCACTAAGTCAGAAATATATATATATATATATATATATATATATATATTAAAAATACACACACACACACACACACACACACACACACACACACACACTGGTGAGGATGTAGGGTAAAAGGGATCCTGTAAGCATCACTACTGGAAATCTAGGTTGAATCAGGTCACTACAAAAATTATTATTTAGATCTCATCCAACAACAATAACAGTAGTAGCAGTAATGCCTACCACATGATCCAGTGGTATCAATCTGGGTATACACCCAAAAGAAATGAAGCTGGTACACAAACTATCCCTTTATACTAGTGTTATACTAGTGTTTTTCCAAACACTATTCACCATAGCTGAGCCACAAGGACCATTAAGAGATGACAGAATGTATATAGTGGAGATGCAATGAAGCTCAAAGTCATGCTGTTTTCAGGAAAAAAAAAGGACCTTGGTGTCACTGAGCAAAGCAAAATAGTACAGACACAGGAAGAGGAACACATCATGTTACATGATGAGTTTGTACATGTACAAAGACAAAGGGAAGTTTACAGGAAGCTACAAGAGGGGCTTTTAGGAAAAAGAATTAAAACTAGGGAGATGGGGTCGATAGGAGGCCACAGATGGATGAAATACAGAACATAGATAATACAGCAAAGCACAGAGATGCAGGTATGGGCAAGTCACAGACAGCTCCATTAAATTATACTATTGTTCAGTTGATATTCAGTAATCAAAGGGTAACAGCTTCAGTGAAGGGCTCATTATCAGTTCTGAAAGGTCTCTTTACCCAAGGCCAAGGTTCTCTTACAGAAAGATTGCTATGAAATCATGGGATGGGGCCACCTGTGAAAAACCTAGTGGAGATTTTGAACAGCCATGATCCCCTGGGTCAACTGAGCCTGAGCAATAGCCCATCCCTTTGACTAGACAGTGACCCATTCTTAAAAGTTCTTCTTATTGGGTGGGGTCAGCAAGGAAAAAAACAAAACAAAACAAACAAACAAACAAAACCCACCCAAGCCCCTGTGGTACGTTCCACTATGATGAGTGAATATGAGATAGAGAGATGAGAAAAAATGGGAGAGAAAACCAAGGCTAGCAGTTGATGCACTGTGGAGAGAGGCAGAACTGGAGATGCAAGGGCTGTGAGGAATATGGAGATATGAGGAGTTTGTACAACCACCTGGGGCTATGGTGATATCTGGCCCAAGCTGCTGCTGAGAGCCATGTCTGGGTCCATAGCCTTACAGCAGCCAGGGGTCTGTGCTGATTGGTGTCTGGGACTAACATTGCCACTAAAGACCATCTAGATGTCAATGGCCTGGACTGCTGTCTAAGGCCCTGTTGATACTCAGGGCCCATGCTGATAGCAGGGATCAGATTTATCTGGGTGGTCTATGCTGCCACCTGAGCCCATGGTGATATCCAGGCCTATTCTGCCAACAGAGGCAATGTCTGTTCCTGTGGTCCTCCTCTTTGTCATTTGTATGCTTTGTCATTATCTGTGGCCCAAGTTAGCACAAATGTCATGCGGATGTCTGTGGTCTAGGCTGTCACACAAGTGCATGTGGATGTCAGAGGTTCATGGTGCCATTGGGAATATATTGACCTGAGAGGCCTGTACTGCCACCAGAGGCCATGGTGATATCCAGGCCTACCCTGCTGCCAGAGGTCATGTCGCAGTCCTTGGTCCTATTGCAGCCAGGGTCTGTATTGTTGTCCAAGACCTGTGTTACTGCCAAAGGCCATGCGCATGTCAGTGGTCTGAGCTGCTGCCTGAAGCAAGGTTAATGTTATAGCACTGCGTTGAATTGGCCCTGTCCCTCAAATAAGCAAAGCAGGAGAGCTGGCCACCAACTGAGCTTCCACCCAGGCCCACCACATGTTAAAAGCCCATAGTATTCTTGCAGAGGGCTAAGAATTTCTGCACCCAAACTGGAAAGCTCACCCTTAACAGTTCTGAAATATTCAATGGTGTCTTCTGGCCTCTGAAGCACCACATTCACAAGCACAAGAACACACACACACACACACACACACACACACACACACACACACACATGAAAATACCTATTTTCTTGGATTTTGTCTGTTTTGATGTCATTAACAAAGACAAAAAATAACTCTAGTGGATAGGAATATAGCTTGGTGGTAGAACACTCGTCTACTATGTATAAGGTTCTGAGCTGGATTTGATTCTCAGTACTAAGAGTAGTATATGAAGAATTACTAGGCCAGTGGTTTTCAACCTGTGGGTTCTGATTGCTTTGCTGGTTGAATGACACTTTCACAGAGGTTGTGTAAGACTATCAGGAAACATAGATATTTACATTATGATACTCAACAGTAGCAAAATTACAGTTATGAGATAGGAATAAAAATAATTTTATGTTGGGGATCACCACAACATGAAGAACTGCATTAAAGGTCACAGCAATAGGAAGGCTGAGAACCATTTTAGCTTTGAAGATTTGAAGAGGATAGTGGACATCCTTTAAAGCCTCTTGAGTTTGAATCCACAAGAGCTTTACCTGAGTTTGTATGCTTTCTTGGGAATATGACAGAATGGTTTCCTTAACAGGGGGAGTTATTTATTTGGACCAGAGTTTCATTGCTATCCGTCCATTGTGGCAGAAAGAACACAGTAGAAAAGTCCATATCCTCATGGTTAGGAAACCGAGAAAAGGGAGCCCAGGAAGGGGCCAGGGTATGACACAGCCCTAAGACCCACTCTCCATGATTGACTTCCGTCAGAAGCCCCTCCTCCAGCTTCTTACCAGTCCCCTGCAATGTCACCAAACTACACATCCAGTGTGAGCCAGGCCTTCCACAGCAGCACAGCAGCACGCATTTTGAAATGTTTACAGCTTAGCAGCCATCACTACATGTATCTTCCAAACAGAGAAAGGACACTTTTCTTAAAAGATGCAAGCAGCCATGTTAAATAAGTGCTGTGGTTTTTCAAGTCCGTTTATAGCATACTAATTTATATTGTTCCTAAGATACTGATTCAAGTCTCTGGGTGTTTGCGTATTGTTTTTATTAAAATTATTCTGGTTGAAATGAAAAGAAAGAATTTGGGCTTTAAAAATAAATGAGGTTGGGGGTTGGGGAGATGGCTGGGTAAGTATATCTGTTTGTTGTGCAAGCAACATGAGGTCATGAGTTCAAATCCCAGGACTTACATAAAATACAGGCATTGCTGTGCACTCCTGTAACTTTAGATTTGAAGGGAATAGGCAGGCAGATCCCAAAGGCTTAGCAGCATCCTATCTGAGTGAGGCACACTGTCTCAGAGGCAAACATGGAGAGCTATCTTCAGAGGAAGACATCAAATGCTCTCCTCTATCCTCCACTTGAACACATATTGTTACATGCACTGCCACCCTCACATGCAGAACAATACACACACACACACACACACACACACACGCACACATATACACACATAAACACATACATGTAAAACATACACACATACTAAATTTCTTATTGTGGTGTTTGAGAAATAACTGGAAAAGACCTACTCATAATCAAAGACTCGATGAAAAGATGAAGCCCAGCAGACACCAGCCACAGCAGCAACTAGCAAAAAAGCAGTACTTGAAAACCTTCCTCATATATCAGAACCTTTCTCACATATTAAATTTCAGATAATAGTACCTCAGAGTTTGAAGGCAATAATACCCATTTATGGTTATGCTTATCGCCATTTCACACACATTTATTTACAGCTCCAAATCATAATTTAGTGCTTTGTCTGAGTGAGCACTGGGTTATCTCAAGGCGAGAAGCATTTTAGTTCTCCTGGCAACCATAGTTTAAAATAATGTAATCGTATTATAAACAATGTGCTGAGAAGTGACTTAATAAAGCATTGTAATGTTGTTATGGCAACTGGAACATTTCTGTTTAAACGCCCATGGATCCATAATTTTAAATCATACCTATGCAACAAAGAATATATTGCTAGGTAATCAGTCCTTATTCAGACTTCCTATTCATACCTGAGTACTGCTTTCTCCCTTTAATACTTAATTTATTATTTATCCAATGCAATTTTTTGAGCAATTACAGCATTCAAGCTTTTAATCTGGCTAGGATGACAATTAGGTCCCCTTCCCTGATGACTTACTTTCCATCCTGTTCAACTTACTCATCAGTCAAGCAGAAACTCAACTCTCAGCAGTTCATGACCGCCCGAACCTAAAACTGTTCCTCTTAAATGTTCATACCATGAACTTACCACGCTGATGACCTTTGTTCCAAGACATTTTCCACCTAAGGTAGACCTAACAAACTCAGCATGAGGAGAAGGAGGAGGAGAAGGAGGAGGAAGAGAAAGAGGAAGAGGAAGAGGATGAGGAAGAGGAAGAAGGATGTTTTTACTATGAGTATAGCATAGTTCATATTACCTAAAAGCAGTGGTTATTTCTCTAAAATTCTGACTTTACTGGGTTTTGCACTTTACCTGTCAGCTCTGAGGCTGGAGAGAATTTGTGCTGCAGCTTGTAGTTTTTCTAAAAGCGTATCTTTTCCCTGTGGCACAACTATGGAAAAGAAGAATCATTTACACAGAGCAGTGAGACAGTACAGTCTGATCCTGTAGCCTTCGGGATGCTGTCAAGCTCTGTCTCCCTACTGACACCTGTGTCTCTTTTCAAATTAATTTCACAGCCTGCGGTGCCACATTAGTATTACTACCTCTCCTTCCAGATATTCAGTCTTAGCACTTCTGGGCATTCGTAGACCAGAACCAGCCACTAGAAACACTACACAAAACAACTTGAAATGAAATAAATTGACCCTAGGTATGAGCCTAACGTATTTTTAAGGTTTGCTAGATGGTTTTCTTTGTAAAACTTGTTTAATGATGTACGCATACATGGAAAGAATGCATATTCTACAGTCGTGGTTTAATTAATGCAATATGGATGGCCACAGATTTAATGTTTTCTGTGTCATTACTAACTTTGTCTCTTGAGACTGAGCAAATGTTAAAGACATATCAAATCATTATATGTTTACTAATTCTGTAAATTCTTGCTTTTTCACTTGTAATTTTATTGCATATGTTTGACATGGGAAAGAAATTGCAAATCATTGTTCTTCTAGCTAATTAAATACTTTATCATAATGAATTATTCTCATTTTACCCTGAAAGAATACTAAATAAGGCAAGTTTTGAGTTAAAAATAGTGAATACTAATACATAAGTCAAAAATAAAAATACCGATTGAAATTACAAAAATCTAAAATCCAATATAGGCTCATCTAGAAGGTTTCATATACAGGCATTTGCTGTCAAAACTGACAGCCTGGATTTGATCCCAGGACTTCACACTGGATAGAAAGATCCTCCTTGCTCAAGTTATCCTCAAACTCTGTGAACACAACAGCAGGTACATTCACATACACACACTCACATACACAAAATAAATATATAAATATAATAAAAGGAAAAATAAAATAATAATGTTTTAGCATATAGATTAAGCGATACTTTAGAGGAGGTTTATAGTTTTAAATTAACATATTGAACAAAAGAAATGAGAAGTGCCACCAATCCAAACATCTATTTCAATAGCAGAAAAAGGACAGAATGTTGCAGATGCACCAAGCAACTAGAAGGTAATTCTAAACACAAGTGTGGAAGGCCTATTATGTGCTTTTGTGCTCAGCAAACCTAGTGCTCACTAGCTTACTCTTTAACATGTCTTTTTTATTATTAACTAAATTATTAACAAAAACAATAACATTGACATTATTATGGACTGGTTATTATGCAAATATTTCACATGCTTTATCTCCCTAAATCCTAGAAATAAATATTATTTTTCCATCCTATAAATAAGAAAAACTAAAATTTAAGAAGGTTCTCTAATAAGCTAGAGATCAAATCAATGCCTGGGAAAGCCTTTCTAGCTGGGTACTGTCCTCACAGCTCCCATGTTTGTGTGATACAACACATACTGAAGAAAGAATGAGCTTTTTCATTCCCTTGGCATTACACCAGAAGTTGACCTATACAGACACCTTTCAAATTGTTCTTTATTGCCAGCAAGATCTGTCTGGTTGTGCTGATTTTGGGTGCCTACTGAGCTTCATGCATTTTTCATATGTAGAGATGTTCTGTGACTTTTTCTTTTCTTGGAAAGAGATGCCGCAGGAAGATAAGCCTATGGGAGAAAAATACAAATGAAACTCCACTAATCCTGCAAAATGTTACTTTTAGAGAATTTTGTTTTATTTTCATCATAATAGCAATTTATTCATTGAAGAGAATTGAGGAGATCAAATTCTTTCTTTTTTTTTTAAAGATTTATTTATTATTACATGTAAGTACACTGTAGCTGTCTTCAGACACACCAGAAGAGGGCGTCAGATCTCATTACAGATGGTTGTGAGCCACCATGTGGTTTCTGGGATTTGAACTCAGGACCTTCAGAAGAGCAGTCAGTGCTCTTACCACTGAGCCATCTCTCCAACCCAAGATCCAATTGTTTCTAAAAGGAAAATCTAAGTCAAAGTAGAGTTTGGTAGCTTGTCAACATATTGAACTACTTAGCTTCTACAGCCTACTGTGAGACACACCAATAATTACATATCAACTAATAATTTTTGAATTCCAATGATCAATGAAGCAGTATTAATGATTGATGGTTATATATGTGAAATAAAATAAATTACAGTCACTAAACTTTCCCTATACCTTTAGGGCAGTGTCAAGTTCAGGAACCAATGGCCTGTTTGTTTTCCTCTGCAAACTAAAAGACACATGTTTACTTTCCACTTATCAGTGAAACACTGAGGATGCAATATACTTGGTTTTATTAGCACTGATGGTTCACCTCTCCAATATTTTCCTCTCCAGCAGTGCTTTCCTCTTCAAGGGTCAACTTCTTCAATATATTTGAGTAGAGTAAGTGTGGGGGGCAGTGTGAGTGTTTTGGGGGACTGTTGACAGAATTTTTCTTGGTCCTGAGCCCTCCTGTCCCTGGAACACTGGTCACAGATTGGAGATTTTTGAGTTCTTTGCATTGGTCAATTATGGTAAGTTGAGTGAAGAGTTTCTCTTGTCTTAGCACAATGTCTTCATAGTACACACCATTACAGACATGTGTGTGTGTGTGTGAGAGTGTGTATATGTGTTTGTGTTTGAGTGTGTGTGTGTGAGTGTGTATGTGTGTTTGTGTTTGAGTGTGTGTGTGTGTGTTTGTGTTTGAGTGTGTGTGTGTGTGTGTGTGTGTGTGTGTGTGTATCTGAGGAGTGTTCCAGTTCCTTTGTTTACAGTCACCAGCACATGTTGAATACATTGATGGGGTTAGATTCATAGTATAAGAGATTTAGTGTAAGTTAAAGACTCTGTGCCTGTTAATTTTATGGCAACATGACACATGTTGGAGTCATCAGAGAGGAAAGAGACTCCAATGAGAAAGTGCCCCCTTAAAATCAAGTTGTAGAAAAGAATGTAGGACATTTTATTAATTAGTGATTGATGGGAGAGGGCCCAGTCCACTGTAAATAGAATTATCCCTGAGCTGGTAGTCCTGGGTTCGCAGCCTGGAAAAGCAGGCTAAGCAAGCCAATGAGTAGCACTTTGCTCTCCAGGTTCCTGCTTTGTTTGAGGTCCTGTTTTGGCTTCCTTTAATGATGAACATTGAGATGGAAACAAAAGTAAACTAAACCCTTTCCTCCCCAAGTTACTTTGGTCCTGGTGCTTCATCATATCAATAGTAACATGAACTAGGACAGGAATGATTATCTCAAGATAATCAAGCACGTTAGTCCTCATCACTCACAATTAAGCTTCTAGCTCAGCCAAAATGGCCCTGGGACTGTAACATAGCACTGTGCCTCCTTTAGAAACCTTAATTATTTTTCAATATTTCTCTACTCCTTCTCTTCTTTGTGCTCCACATAGGGAAACACCAGCCTTGCATTGCTTAAGAAAAAGCAACGGAAATTGTGTATAATGATTTTCAGTAAAAGCTAGAAACTTAAAATTGAGATTTTTACTTGGCTCCAGGAAAGTAAGATCACATAAGTGGCAGTTGAGATGGTGGTACCCTGGTCTCATGGAGTACTGCAAGTGTTTTATGCCACTGTGCAAAGCCTAAGTTTTTCCAAACAATGAAAATCTGTAGGCCTTTCTGTGCTTGGTACTAATTTCAACTGAGCACATTCAGCTCCATTATTACATGAAGAAAAATGCTCCTACTGTTTTTGACAAGAGACTGGCCTCATTCTGAGACCACATAGATGTGTTATGCAGCTACCTGTTATAATAGCCTGCAAATTGGACAGCAATTATTAACCTGCCCTGCTCCATCAAAGTATTAAAATGAGGTAGTAATTATGACCAGAAGAGTTAAACAGCACTTCTCTGATCTATTCCTGACTATATGCAATGCTGTGAAATGTGTAAAATGAGCATTCAAATCCAATAAATTTCTCTTCTATTTTTCACTTCTATTTGCATTATTAGATCTTAGACTTTAAGACATGCACAGTATTTACTATACAAGATGTTTTGCTTATATTAACATTCTCCATTGTTTGTAAAGATAGAGAAATTATCAATTTACCCATTTAAAAATAATGCTACCAAGGTAAAATAGTATTCAATATCCCAATAGCCATCAAAGACAAGATAGCCATAAAGAGAAGAGAGAGACCAACCAGATAACTAGGAACTTGTTTTTAAACTTGACTATAAATGTAGTGTCTTTAGGAATGTAGTTCAAAGTCACCAAGCCACAGTTTTATTAATAAAATAAGACAAAAACCTGTATGGAAGATTGTTTAAAATACTGGATAAATAAAAATGATTAGCATTCACATAATAAATAAATGGTCATCATGTCTTTTGGCCATTGTTTTGCTATTCTCACTATCTATCTATCTATCTATCTATCTATCTATCTATCTATCTATCTATCTATGTGTATTTATGACTGTGTGTGTGTGTGTGTGTGTGTATGTTTGTATGTGTGTGTGCTCTGCCTAGAAACATCTATCAGCTGAACTAAGTATTAAAATGGGAAGGAAACAGGAAATACTTCAACTCACTGAGGAGGCAAGCAACTATACCGTAGCAATTCAAATGCTGTAGGGCTAAGAAATAGTGTAATTTCAAGTAGAGATGAGGATAAACCAATAAAAATATATACATAAAAATACGTGCTAGATAAAAAAATCTCTACAAAAATCATTTCATAATTTGCAAAGTAACTGAAGATACTTCGTTAGAAAACAACTTTTAGAAATATGACTGACTCAAAATCATAACGGTCTATGTCATTTAAAGATTATCTGATGCGTGTTTATTGGTTTGCCCATAAAACTTATCAATGGATCATAAATCTTATGTCATCATTTCTTTTATATAGATGAATAACATGAGGAGCTCAATAGACTAGATTTAGTTTCCTGATCTGATTGGTGAAGGTTAGAAACAATGACACTCAGGTGTGTATCTGACTAGATGGATGACTTCATAGTTTGTAAACAGGAAATACAGCTACATTCTCAAATGCTGATAACGCTATTTATCTGCCTCTTTTCTCACAGAGTCACTAACCAAAAAAGTCTAACCAGTTACTAAAGTAGACATTAGAGAGATTTGACCAAGGTTCAAAAGTGTGATAGGGAAGCCCACTATGTTAGTCAGTGGGTTGGAACAGAAAGTAGAGGGAGTTGAAATTCAGCTCATCTGTTTATGTACCTCAGAACCTTAATTTATGGAGCTAAGGCAAAAATAGTTCAGTACTAGCAAAATTCTGAAAGCTCAACCAAAGGCTGCATCAAGGTTTTCCAAAGAGGCCTCTTCATAGGCCAGACAGAACGTCCATGAAAACAGGTTCTCCAAAGGATAATCCCCAGTCAAAGTAACAAAAGAAACAAGGAGCACATGTCCACAAGCCCAGTCATGGATAGAGTGATCTGAAAACTTCACATCACAGAATAATACAAAGAAAATGACAAGGAGGATTTTTTTTTAAAAAAAAAAAAAAAAGAAAGAAAGAAAAAGAAAAGCAAACACAAACAAAAATATATGAAAATTCATAATATTTACTCACTAGAGAAGTGCAAATTAAAATAAAACTGACAAGTTAGCAAGATGACCCAATAGTTAAAGGCTACATTGAGAATTGTTTGTTGTGTTTGTTTGTTTTCTAGAGGGGAAACTGGGAAAGGAGAAATTTACATGTAAATAAAGAAAATACCTAATTTAAAAAAATATTTAAAAAAAAAAAAGAGAATAGCTATCATCAAGAAAACAAGTCCCATATCTGTTAATGAAATAGAAACAGTCATTAATAGTCTCCCAACCAAAAAAAGCCCAGGTCCAAATGGGTTTGGTGCAGAGTTTTATCAAATCTTCAAAGAAGACCTAATTCCAATACTCCTCAAACTATTCAACAAAATAGAAACTGAAGACACTCTACCCATTCGTTCTACGAAGCCACAATTACTCTTATACCTAAACCACACAAAGACCTAACAAAGAAAGAAAACTTCAGACCAATTTCCCTTATGAATATCGATGCAAAAATACTCAATAAAATTCTTGCAAACCAAATCCAAGAACACATCAAAATGATCATCCACCATGATCAAGTAGGCTTCATCCCAGGGATGCAGGGATGGTTCAATATATGGAAATCCATCAATGTAGTTCACTACATAAACAAACTCAAAGAAAAAAGCCATATGATCAACTCACTAGATGCTGAGAAAGCATTTGACAAAATCCAACATCCCTTCATGATAAAAGTCTTGGAAAGATCAGGAATTCAAGGCCCATACTTGAACATAGTAAAAGCAATATACAGAAAACTAGTAGTCAACATCAAACTAATGGAGAGAAACTTGAAGCAATCCCACTAAAATCAGAGACTAGACAAGGCTGCCCACTCTCTCCCTACCTATTCAATATTGTACTTGAAGTCTTAGCCAGAGCAATTAGGCAACAAAAGGAGATCAAAGGGATACGAATTGGAAAGGAAGAAGTCAAATTATCACTACTTGCTGATGATATAATAGTATACTTAAGTGACCCCAAAAATTCCACCAGAGAGCTCCTAAACCTGATAAACAACTTCAGCAAAGTAGCTGGATATAAAATTAACACAAGCAAATCAGAGGCCTTCCTATACACAAAGGATAAACAGGCGAAGAAAGAAATTAAGGAAACAACACCCTTCACAATAGTTACTAATAATATAAAATACCTCGGTGTAACTCTAACTAAGCAAGTAAAAGATCTCTGAAGGAGGAAATTGAAGAAGATCTCAGAAGATGGAAAGATCTCCCATGCTCATGGATTGGCAGATTAATATAGTAAAAATGACCATCTTGCCAAAAGCAATCTACAGATTCAATGCAATCCCCATCGAAATTCCAACACAATTCTGTATGGACTTAGAAAGAGCAATTGGCAAATTCATCTGGAATAACAAAAGACCCAGGATAGCCAAAACTATTCTCAACAATAAAGGAACCTCTGGTGGAATCACAATCCCGGACCTTAAGCTGTATTACAGAGCAATTGTGATAAAAAAAACTGCATGGTATTGGTACAGTGACAGGCAGGTAGATCAGTGGAATAGAATTGAAGACCCAGAAATGAACCCATGCACCTATGGTCACTTGAGTTTTGACAAAGGAGCTAAAACCATACAGTGGAAAAAAGACAGCATTTTCAACAAATGGTGCTGGCTCAACTGGCAGTTAACATCTAGAAAAATGCAAATTGATCCATTCCTTTCTCCTTGTACAAAGCTCAAGTCCAAGTGGACCAGGGACCTCCACATCAAACCAGATACATTGAAACTAATAGAAAAGAAAGTGGGGAAGAACTTTGAGCAAATAGGCACAGGGGAAATTTTCCTGAAGAGGATGCCAATAGCTTCTGCTATAAGATCAAGAATTGACAAATGGGATCTCATAAAGTTGCAAAGCTTCTGTAAGGCAAAAGACACTGTCAATAGGACAAAACGGCAACCAACAAATTGGGAAAAGATCTTTACCAACCCTATATCTGATAGAGGGCTAATATCCAATGTATACAAAGAACTCAAGAAGTTAGACTCCAGAGAACCAAATAACCCTATTAAAAAATGGGGTACAGAGCTAAACAAAGAATTTTCAACTGATGAACACCGAATGGCTGAGAAGCACCTAAAGAAATATTCAACATCCTTAGTCATCAGGGAAGTGCAAATCAAAACAACTCTGAGATTCCACCTCACAAATGTCAGATTGGCTAGGATAAAAGACTCAGGTGACAGCAGGGATGCTGGAGAGGTTGTGGAGAAAGATGAACACTCCTTCATTGCTGGTGGAATTTCAAACTGGTACAACCACTCTAGAAATCAGTGTGGCGGTTCCTCCGGAAATTGGACATAGTTCTACCAGAGGACCCAGCTATTCCACTCCTGGGCATATACCCAAAAGATGCTCCAACATGTAATAAGGACACATGTTCCACCATGTTTATAGCAGCCTTATTTATAATAGCCAGAAACTGGAAACAACACAGATGTCCCTCAACAGAGGAATGGATACAGAAATTGTGGTACATCTACACAATGGAGTACTACTCAGCTATTAAAAACAATGAATTTATGAAATTCTTAGAGAAATGGATGGGTCTGGAGAATATACTCCTGAGTGAGGTAACCCAATCACAAAAGAACACACATGGTATGCATTCTCTGATAAGTGGTTATTAGCCCAGAAGTTTGGAATACAGGAAGAACAACCCACAAACCACAAGAAACTCAAGAAGACGGAAGATCAAAAGGTGGACATTTCATTCCTTCTTAAAAGGAGGAACCAAATACCCATAGAAGGAATTGCAGAGACTAACTATGGAGCAGAGACTGAAGGAAGGACAAGCCA
>JADRCD010199894.1:0-10249 GCA_019843815.1 Montemys delectorum
TTTTTTTTTTTTTTTTTTTTAAATTTTTCTTTTTTTCTTTTCTTTTCTTTCTTTCTTTCTTTTTAGATATTTTCTTTATTTACATGTCATGTGATTTCTTCTTTCCTAGTTTCCCCTCCAAAAAAAAAATCCAAAAAAACAACAAGAACGAACCCCTGTTGCCTCCCCCCTCCTCCTGCTTGCCACCCCACCCTCTCACACTTATTGGCCCTGGCATTCCCCTACACTGGGGCACAGAATCTTCGCAGAGCCAAGGGCCTCTCCTCCCATTGATGATTGACTTTACAATCCTCTACTATACACATGCTGCCAGAGCAATCAGTCCCACCATGTGTAATCCTTGGTTGGTGGTTGAGTCCCTGGGAGCTCTGAGGGTACTAGTTAGTTCATATTGTTGTTCGTCCTAAGGGACTGCAAACCCTTCAGCTCCTTGGATCCTTTCTCTAACTCCTTCATTGAGGACCCTGTACTCAGTTCAATGGATGGCTGTGATCCTCTACAACTGTGTTAGTCAGGTACTGTCAGAGCCTCTCAGGAGATAGCTATAACAGGCTGACTTGTCCTTCCTTCAGTCTCTGCTCCATAGTTAGTCTCTGCAATTCCTTCCATGGATATTTTGTTCCCCCTTTTAAGAAGGAATGAAATGTCCACATTTTGGTCTTCCTTCTTCTAGAGTTTCTTGTGGTTTGTGGGTTGTTCTTCGTGTATTCCGAACTTCTGGGCTAATAAGCACTTATTAGAGAGTGCATACCATGTGTGTCCTTTTGTGATTGGGTTAGCGAGGGCCATTCTTATTCAAACCACCACACCCAGCAAGCAGTTTACCAGTTGAGGAAAGGCTGGGAGGTGTTCATGCCTAGCACACATAAGGACTTGAGTTCAATCCCTAGTGCTTCAAAAAAGAAAGTACAAAAATTAATTTATAGGACTCAGTTTTGGGGCTGCAGAGATAGCCCAGCGGCTAAGAGCGTTTGTTCTTACAGAGAACTGGAGTTCGGGTCTCAATACTCACATGGGTATTAACAACTGTTTGCAGCTCTAGTTCTGGGATCCAACACCCTCTTTTGGCCTCCACAGGCAGTTCAAGCACGTGGTATATACACGTAAACAGACAGACAAACAAACATAAATTAAAAAGTCATCTTCTTTTTCTTATCTCTTTTTTTGACCACCATGCTACACTCTAGCCCAAGACGCCGTTTTCCAACCATGTTCGCTGAAGTATGTGACTGAGAGAGAGAGAGAGAACTGAGTAGCACACGCCCTGGGTCTTGTTGGGGCTGGGGCTGGGTTGAGCACTGGTATCTAGCAGAGAGTGGGGGTTGGGGGGGAGGGGGGGAAGGTCTGCTCTTCCTTCAGGCTCAGCTGACAAAGAGGTCACACTGGGAGAGAGAAGGATGGATGAGGAGATAAGGAGGCCACAGAGGCTCTTCTTTTGAGATAACAGTGTCTCTGGGGAGGAATTCCTTTGAGAAGGGGCAACAGAATGTAAGATGGCTTCCTGCATGGCCGCTGATTTATGAAGGCCTCATGGATTCAGAACACCTATCTCAGCAAACTGACAGGTTTCCCTGTCTACATTTCCTATCATGTACCAACCTTGGCCTTTTTGCTTTCTTCCTCAAATACATCAAAGTCTCTGGGCCCTTTTTTTTTTTTTTTTTTTTTTTTAATTTTTGGCCAGGAATACCTAATAACTATTACTCAGGTCTCAGCATAGCCATTGCTGGCTCAGAGAAGTCTTGACCCTGGGTTTGATAAGGGGCTCCTCAATTTTAAGTTTTCAGAGACTCTCTTTACCAGACTCATGAAGCTCTTCTGTATTATGTTTGACAGGGCCCCCTCGGCCCCTATATCGGACTGTAACCTCAGCCTCTAACACGAGGCCCTTCCTTACCTGTGGCCAAGTGTTCTATGTGGCAGGCACAGGAGAAAGGACACGCTGCTGTCTGTGAGCACCTGGGACATTGGGACAGTCTCTGCCTGCTCTGGCTTCAATCCCCAGAGCTCTGGCAAGTGTTCAGTAAGTGTTCTTGGGCCGACCAAATGACAAATTCACTTTTTTCTTTAAAAGAGGCATCTTTTAAAAAATTAATTATTCAGCTGGATAGTGATAGCATAGGCCCTTAATCCCAGCTCTTGGAGGCAGAGGCAGGTGGATCTCTGAGTTTAAGGTCAGCCTAACCTATGGAATGAGTTCCAGAACCATCACGGCTATACGGAGAAACCATGTCTCAAAAAGCATCAATTAATTAATGGTGTGTGTGTGAAGAATACATACATGTATGTGTAAAGAGCATGTGGTATGTGTTAGTAAGGTGCAGGCATGGCCCACCATCCATGTAGAGGGAAAAGGGAAACGTGTAGGAGTCAGCTCCTCCCACCTTAGGTTCTAGAAAGCAGACTTAGATCATCAGCACTCTCCATTTATTGAGCCTTTTCAGCCCCTCAAACTCACGTTTTTCTTCTCTTGAGATAGGCCTCTCTATGTAGCCCTAACTGGCCTGGAATTCTATGTAGACAAGGCTGGCCTCAAAGCCATAGAGATCTGTCTGCCTCTGAGTCCTGAGTGCTGGGATTAAAGTCGTCTTCCTTCACACCTGGCTTTCAAGTTCCCTTTTTTTGAGGACCCTCACAGTCATGTTCTGTATGTGACACAACCCTCAGAAGAGCCCCGAGAAGGAGGCGTTGTGTCCATCTTATAGATAGGAAAGCAAAGCCTGGAGGATTTAGTTACAATTTGTTTATTTTTGTAAACCGGTTCTCATCTGTTCCAGGTTGTCCTAGACCTCACTGTGTAGTTAAGTTTGGGAGTTACATGTTCCCTGTTCAGAAAACGACACAAGGAATAAGTGGTTCTTACACATATGATGCATAAAAACTATCAGGGAGCTTGTGAAAAGTATGGCATTGGGCCCCACTCCCAAGGCTCTGATTTCTTAAGAGCTTTAAAGAATTGAAGTAGAATGTACTTAAGAAAAATTTCCAATTTTAGTATTGTTCTTTTGAGACATGGTCTCATATAGTCCCGGCTTGTCTCAGCTTGCTAGGTAGCCAGGATGACCTTGCACATCCGAATCTCCTGATCTACTTTTACTTCCCACTGACTACTGAGATTATAAGCATGTGCCATCATGGCTGTTTGGCACTGGGGATCAAAGCCAAGGCCTCATACATGCTAAGCAGGCACTCTACTAGGTGAGACAGACAGACAGACAGACACCTTTTTTTCCTTTTCCTGCTAAAACTCAGACCCCTTGAAAATCCCTGTTGAACACTACCTTCCCAGTCCCCTGCCTGAGCCCCTGTACCCACCATTCTAACCCCACATAGCTAACTGTTTAAGTAACCTCAGAAGGTAAATCCACAGAGTTTGCCTTTGTATCTGGCTTATTTCACTGTCCGAGTATTTTAAACAAGGGCTTCTGGTCATCGTCATGCCAAGGTCTGGATCATTCTTTGAGAAATTATGATAGCGGGTGGGAAGAGAGAGAGAGGGGAAGTGTGGTCCTGGCATAGGCATTAAGGGAGTGCTGAATTCATGCGGTTCTTGAGGGCTGGTGTGAGTCAGAGCAGGCAGGAGGCAGGCCAACAGCCACAGAGGGGGCCCTTGACTGGGTGGGAGAGGGGCGTGGCTGGTGGCTGGTAGTTATTACTTAGGGGCAGTGGGGTTGATAAGTTATTACTTAGTGGGTGGTGAAATTAGAGGTGGAGAGATATCATGAATGGTGGCTCATAAGATGGGGTAATGAAGAACCTAGAGGTGAGTGGGGTTTGTGGTACCCAGGGAGGGCAGTGGGTGAGAGCCACTGGGAACAACCAAAGTGGAGGAGCCTGGAGAACAGGGGCCCTAGGGGGCAATAGGAGGACAGTGTGGGAAGCTGGCCTAGGTGGGTGGGGTCAGAGTGTGCAGGAAAAGCCTGCCGGGGAAGTATTTAAACAGGGCTGTCTCCTCGTTCTCCTCCTCACTGCTGTGGCAAATTCCTTGCAGAGGATTCAAGGAAGGAAGAAGTTATTTTGGCTCAGAGTTCTAGGCACAGTGATAGAGAAGTCATGGTGGCAGGATCTTGAGGCAGCTAGCCACATCACATCCACAGACGAATGGCATGGGCTCACATCTGTAATCCCAGCGTCCGAGAGGTTGAAATGGGCCTCGCAGGAGAGCCAGGCTAGCCTGGAGCTATAGGCTTCAGTAAACAGACAGAAATAGACCTGGAGGCATGTATCTGCAATACCAGAATTTGGGGGTTAGAGGCAAAAGGTCCAAGAATTTGAAGTCATCTTTGGGTACATGGTGAGCTTCAGGTTAGCCTAGTCTATATGAGACCTTGTCTCAAAATAAGAATAAAAATGAAAAAAAAAAAAAAAAAAAAGAGGGAGAGGTTCAATGTGGGTCAGTCAGCTCCTGGTTCTTGTTTTTTGAGACAGGATCCCACTATGTGAGCCCAGTCTATTCTCAAATATGTGATCCTTGTACTTTGACCTCCTGAATGGTGGAATTATGGGTATATGTGTGGATGCATGCATGTGTGTGTGTAACATTATGTATGCATACATGCACACATGCACCTGTGTTTATATAGGTACACACATATGCATGTGTATGCTATACACATACAAAACACTCATGTATACACATAGGTTTATAAATGCGTGTCTGTATGCATACACATGGACATGGACTCACGTCCATGTATATGTGTGTATGAGAAGTGGGCTATGGGATCCCACTGTAGTTGTCAGGGCCAGAGCCAGCATCATGTAAAGTTATTGTCAAAATGGCCTCAGACTCAGTCTCAGACTGGAGTGGTCCAGGCAAGTAGAAGTTACATAGTTAATAGTAAAAAGTGATATTGATTCTGTTGGTGAGAAATGACAATTTTCTCTTT
Organism: Montemys delectorum; assembly: GCA_019843815.1. Lineage (NCBI taxonomy): Eukaryota > Metazoa > Chordata > Mammalia > Rodentia > Muridae > Montemys > Montemys delectorum. Next base: position 4,890 of record JADRCD010199894.1, read on the forward strand.
GTTAAGAAGTGAGATGGAAGATGGTTTCTTAATTTTATGAAGCCTTGTGGATATGGAGATAGATCTGGATTTTACTAATGGTCCCCTTCTCCAGAGGGGAAGCTTAGAGGAGCTCCAGATGGGGCTATTAGCAGGTTTCCAGGCTCTGTGTCTATGTTTGCTACTGCAGATGTGATGTCTTTCTCCGCTGTTTCCTCTGTATTCTGCCTTGTTCCCTGACATACGGCTCACACACTAGGGTTCCCCTTTCTCATTGTCTTTGCTTTCTTTTCTTGGACACTGGTTCTCAGCCAGGGGTGCTATGCTTGTAATGTATGAATGCACTTCTGGTTGTCACAACAAGGGGACTTCTACTGCTATCTGGGATGTGGTGGCAGGATTGCTGCTAAGTACTCTACAGTGCAGAGCCGACTCTTGCAAGACATCAGAGAGAATTGTTCCGTCTATCGTGTGGCACAATTGCTGTTGCTTGGGCTGGGCTGGCAAGATGGCTTCAGTGGGTAAAGGTGCTAAGTCTAGTGATCAGAGTTTAATACTTGGAACTCACACGGTTGAAAGACAGAACTGACTCCCACGTGTGAAAACACACATATGCACACACATTCACACGCACGTGTGCGCATGCACGAGTCCACACACTGACATACTCTGTTTTAGGGTCATTTGGACTTTGTTTCTCAGCCAGAAGAACGATTGCCAGCCTCCCATAGTGCCAGGTGGCAGTCACTCTGTCGTCATCCTTACACCTAAGGAAGGCAAGGCTTCCCCTGCCAGAGTCCCTCTCCAGATGCCCCTGGCATTCTTTCAACTTGCAGGGTTAGCCATTGAAGTGAAAGTACCTGGTTGTCCTGCAGGGAGCGTCCTGTTGGGAAGAACCCCAACAGGCCTTGTATTTGTATTCCCTTGATTCTCTTGAGGTCTACTAGCTGGGTAAACACTGGGTGCTTGTGAACAACTAAACAATTTGCCCATTTAGAAGGGTTTTTGCTTTTTTTCTCCACAAGAAAACAAGGGGAGGGGGATGAAAAATGACCTAAGGTAAAGCGTCGTTGAAACCTTCTGCTCCTGTGGCTCTGGGATGAGAAGCCAAGCTCTAATCATCACGTGAGCCTCACTCTGTGGTGTGACTAAGCATCAGGACAACGAGGTGGGAGGTTCTATTTTTTTGTGGTTTTGGTAGCAAGGAACCCTGTTTTTTTTTCATTTTTGTTGTTTTTTTTTTCATTTCTCTCTCTCTCTCTCTCCCCACCCCTCCCTCTCTCCCTCCCTCCTTCCCCCACCCCCAGACAGGATCTCACTCTACCTAGGTCTACTGAGTGCTGGTGTCATAGGCATGACCTGTCAGTCTGTCTTGCTTTTTGGTTTATGTTAGAGAACACAGGCTTAGGTGGACAGTGCTCACCCCATCTTTTCTACATAATGAACTAAAATAATTGTCACCTTCCTTTACCTTAGAGCCTTCAAGTATACACACGCACACACGCATGCACCTCAACTGTAGTACTTACTATAGCATGCTTACATGAATATAATTAATCCTGATATAATTAACACAACTAATATAATTGTCTCTCTTACTGTAGCATGGTTACATGAATATAATTAATCCTGATACAATTAACACAACTAATATAATTTTCTCCCATGCTTATTAGGGACAGGAACCATGTCTTTCAGATTCGTCTGTAAGCCCTTGTCTCTGAAACCTCTCAAGTGTTAAATGAGCCTGATGGGAGATAAGTCTGCAGGAAGTGCTTTTGGAACTAAACTGAAGTTCAAAGAAGTAAAATGGTAAACGAGTCACTGAACACACTCTGAGGAGAAGAACCGCCGAGGACTTGTAGCAGGGGATGTTAGCAACTGTTCATCTGTTCTTTCCAAGTCAATCATGGCTTCTAGTGTCATATCCACAGTGTTGGTAGACTCAGCCACCTCAAGATATATGTTTGGAGTCTGTGGTAGAAACTAGACACTGAGAATATAAGGTGTCTTAGAATATAAGTGTCATTTGTCTGTCTGTCTGTCTGTCTGTCTGTCTGTCTTCCTTATCTTTCTCTGGCCTCTTCCTGTATTTCCTTCCCTCTATTTCTGTCCTCCACCACATGGTCTGGCCCAATGATGAAGCTAAGTGACCATGGACTGACTTCTCTGAAACCTGTAGCCCAAATACATATATTGTATTTGGCCCCAGTGGTGAAAAGGTTTTCTTGGGGCGAAGATAATGGAGGTTTGAGGAGAAGCAGAGATTCACTGAGGACAGGTAACTCTGCTGAGAACAGCTAAAAAATGGTCTAGTAGAGGAAGAGAAAGCTGAGGCTAGGGAAATAGTTTGTTTGTGTATTTATTTATTTATTTATTTATTTGGTTTTTCGAGACAAAGTTTCTCCGTATAGCCCTGGCTGTCCTGGAACTCACTCTGTAGACCAGGCTGGCCTTGAACTCAGAAATCCGCCTGCCTCTGCCTCCCAAGTGCTAGGATTAAAGGCGTGCACCACCACCGCCCGGCTTGCATTTATTTTTATTCATGTGTGTGTGTGGATCTCTGTGTCTATGTGTGGGTACCAGTGGAGGGCATAAGAGGGAGAGTCAGGGCTCCCGGAGCTGTAGTTATGGGCAGTTGTGAGCCACCTCATGTGGGTTCTGGGAACTGAACTCTGGTCCTCTGGAAGAAGAGCAAGTGATGTTAATGACTGAGCCATCTCTGCAGCCCCTCGGTGGGGAATATATATATACATACACACACACACACACACACACACACACACACACACACACATATATATATGAATGATGGCAGATATTAAAACTTGTGGCCTGCTTAGGGCAATGATTCAGTAGAGACAGAGAGACGGAAGAGGCAGAAGTCAGGATGCTAGGCTCCCTCTCCTTTGCACTGGGAAAGAGATGAGGGATGGGATAGGGGGTCTTTTGTACCCAGGCGGGTGTACCTCCCCTGGCATGGAACAAGTAAAGCTAATTAGTTACCCGCCCAGCTATAGCATTAAAAACCCAGTTTTAAGATGAATAATTCCAGATCCCAGGAACACCCTCAGACCCAGGCAAAAGTTGGCCATCCCATCAAAGACTGGGCCAGCTGTGAGAGTACACAGCTGGTTGGAGGCAGGCACATGGAAGCTGGGTAGAAGGAAGATAAGGTAGCCTTTCATCTTGGCTTCTATTTTCTTGGTGGCTATATCTGTGAGATCGTCATCTGAAAGCAGAGATGTGGAGGGAGGCAGGCTGTGGGAACAGGTGGGTGTGGACCCTTCAGTATGCAAAAGGAGAAAGGGAATTTGCTAACAAAGGTAGCAATGCCAGGTGCTTGAGATACTAGTCAGAAGTTTAAAGGGATACTAGTCAGCCTGAGTGTGGGGTGTGTACTTCTCTGTAGTGAGCCAAAGGTCTGACGTCCTGTTATAATAGACTCATTGGAAAGTACAGCTGTTAGATTATACTTGAAACAGATACATTATTGTCAGCACAGTCTGTCTGTAGAACTGGGAAGAAGCGGCAGAAGCCAACCTTTTGAGAATAAATGATGACATCATCATTGTGTGTGTGTGTGTGTGTGTGTGTGTGTGTGTGAGAGAGAGAGAGAGAGAGAGAGAGAGACTGAGACTGTGTGTGACACACTATGTTTGTGGAGTTCAGAGGTCAAATTCTGGTGTTGGTCCTTATCTTCTACCTTGTTTGAGACAGTCTTCCCCCTGACTCTACCCCCTAGCTAGGCTGAGAACTCCCTGGATTCTCTCCTGTCCCCACACCCCATTTACCTGGAAAAGCACTAGGATTGCAAAACCACACTACTGGGCTGAAGAGATGGCTCAGAGGTTCAGAGCACTGGCTGCTCTCGCAGGGACCCAGCTTCCATTCCTAGCACCCACATGATGGCTAATAACCAGCTGTAACTTCAGTTCCAGGGGACCCAATATCCTCCTCTGGCCTTTGTGGGGACCGTATACACATGGTGCACAGACATAATGTATACACATGGTACACAGACATAATATGGTGCAGGCAAAACACCCACTCGTTTAAAAAAGGCTGAAAAAAAAATCCGAACAAACAAAGGTGTCCCACTGCACCTGCTCTGTGTGGCTCTGGGGGTTCATATTTCAGTCCTCACACTTAGACATAAGCCCTTTACCCATGAAACTCCCTTCCCAGCCCCTCTTGGTAGATTTTGCATAATGGATCTTTAAGCATAAATGAGTGCCTCTAGAATTTGCAAAATCTGTGGGTTTGGAGCCCAAAGGGTTCATATTATACACCTGCCATTAACCGACCATGTGGCTGGGATGCTTCCTTAACTGAAAGCTTAGTTTTGTCTTTTAAAACTGTGACCACACCCCGCACCTCACCAGGACAGTGCTGGAGACTGAGAGAGAGCTGATGGGCTGACCAACCCAGCTACCACCCAGGCCCAGATCCAGGGCTTTGAGTTGGCCCACCCCACCATCTACCCCATCTGCTGGAACACTTGAAGGGCCTGGTCCTGCAGATCCAAAGATGAAGAATCTCCATGACACAGGGCAACAACAGGATATCCAAGAGGAGTCCTGGTGAGGATCCAGTATTGATGGTGTAGCAGAAGCCAGAGGCCTCAAACCAGACCAATGACTCATGCAATGAACATTTGCAAGTAAAGCTGTTTGGGCAAAAGTATACTGTGTGGTACACTGCAGCTTCCACAGTGAATTTTATTTATTTATTTCTGTTTTTTTTTGGGGGGGGGAGTAGCTGCAAGTGTAGAGGGCAGATATGGAGGGAGGGGGAGATGAGTGGAGTTGGGGTGCAGATTGTGAAATTCACAGAGAGTCATTAAAAAGTTAAAAAAAAAAAATGGCCACAGTGACCTGTGCTGGCCACTTATCAGAGTGTAAGGACTTAGAAAGCATACACAACAATTGTCCCAAGTCAAAAGAGTACTGGCTGCCAGGATGAGTGCTAGGATCTGCAATGTGGTTCAGGGGTTATGCTCAGAAGTTTCTAGTTCTGTAACTTTAATAAATATGGATGGAGGAAACTGCTGACCCATGGGTGTGGCAGCTAAGCACTGAATAACTGTGGTTGTTGGAGGGCAGAGATGGGATGAGATGAGAGCCTGGGGTACCGATGGACGGGACAGATGGGATGGGAGCAGGGATTCCCAGGTCTCATGTGTTGCCTTAGGAGGTTGATGAACTACTGTCTCATGCCTTCTGCTTTATTTTATTTTTTTCTTGTGAGGGCCTGGGATCAACTTCAGGGCCTTGCATAATCTGACCTTTACCCCAAGCTAGTATCTTGTATGCTCTATCTTGTTTAAATTATTATTATTATTATTATTATTATTATTATTATTATTATTATTATTATTA
>JADRCD010199895.1:0-10241 GCA_019843815.1 Montemys delectorum
ACATTCTATTAAATACCCTTTTTGGATACATAGCGAGATTCATTCTCTTTATAATTTGAGATATGTTTATCTAGAGAACCTGTACTAATACAAGTGTTTTTCTACTCTTTGCCACTAATTAAGATGTGCCGGCTGTTAATTGTGCTCAACAGTGTTTCTCTTATGTTTCTGGCTTTTTTCCCAGGATTGTTTGATCACTATCATCTGGTGAAAGGGAGCTCAGTTTCCCTGAGACAAGCATTTAGTCAAAAAACCATCCCACTTTAATGCTAATAGCCTGGGTAATGGGCCATGCAAGGTATTCACTTTGATTTCAGGAAGAAGGTGGCAAGGCCTGTAAGGAAAGCTCAGGCTTGGTCTGAAGTTAGGTCCTGGTAAGTGCAGAATCATTGCTTACAGAGGGCAGGGGCAGGCAGCTGACAAGCCTGACCTGGAATGGTGGGTCCTTCCCCAGGGCTGGGTGGGGTAAGATTCATCTTGAAGGACAGGTACAAATGTTAATAGAGTTCAAATCACTCCTGAGATCTGAAAAAGTTATCACCCTGGAGAGGTAGCACAGTTTAACCATAAGGAGGAGTTAGACTCACTGGACCATCGTGGCATCCAGGTGGACCTGCTAGTCGGAAAAATTGGTGGGATATTTTGTGTGCCTGTCTGCAAATTCACTGTGGTTGTGCAGGCTTGAATGATTCTCTCTGTTTTTTTTTTTTTTTTGCTCTGAGCTCAGCTGTTGGGTGCTATGAGAGGAACTCAGTGAAGCTGTGAAATTGAGACACAGTGAGCACAGGGTCACTACCCACAGTGGTTAGGGGCAGGTGGCTGAGGAATGGGAACTGGGGTGGTTTCTCTGCTCCGGGGGTGGAGTGGAAGCATAAGCCATGTGTCACCTCCTTTGAGGGGCCTTGTAGTGCTCTTCACTTGCTAGATCAGGTGGTGACTTCTGAGTAACTTCATTTTTGTAGCTCATTCTGAATGTGCCTAATACATTTGGACCAGTTTATTTCTTGTGGAAACAAGAGTGATTTATTTGAATATGCATCACATGAGTCTACACACTTTCCCCCCCTTTTTTTTCCCAAGAGAGGAATTCTCTGTGTATCCCTGGCTGTCCTGTTGTCTTTTATGTTATAATTAAAAAGGTAGGTATAGGGCTGTAGAGATGGCTCAGAGGTTAAGAGACCTGGCTGTTTTCTAATAGGACCGAGTTCATTTCTGAGCAACCACATGGTGTTTCACAACCTTGTGTAACGTGATCTTCTGTCCTCTTCTGGCCTGTTGGCATTCATGCATGGAAAACATTGTGAATGTAAAGATTAAAAATCCTTAAAAAATTAAAAAAATAAAGACAGATATGAATCTAATAGGCCTGATTTCATACATTACTTGGTTTTGCTTTGTTTATTTTTTGTTAATTTTTTCTGATATTTTTTAATATTTATATATCTTATATGTTTATTGTTCTGATTCCTATTTGGGAAAGGGTTTTTTTTTTCCAATCTATTTTGTTATTTTGGATGCTTCTTGTACCTCAATAGGCATCTTCTTCCTTAGTTTACAAAAATTTTCGTTTATGGTTTAACTGAAAATATTTTCTAGGCCTTTTAGCTGATATTTTTCTTCTATTCAGATTATTGGTAGTTTTTTGCTTTCTCATGTGTTTCAGAATTCCTTGTTGTTTAGTTACAAGAAACTTTTAAAATTCACATATTTTTGACCATTGTATTTTTTTTTTCTATTCAACTTTAATGCTTGAGATTCTCCCTTTCTTTTCTGTTCTATGGGTCAACCTTGCCTCTGTAATTGTCAGTGTGCAAGCAATTTCAATGGCCTGCTCTTAAGGACTTATCCACTTTCTTATCCAGTTCTCTCTCTTCCATCTGCCTCCTATGACTATTTTGTTCCCCCTTCTGAGTGAGTTTCAACCATGCTCATTTGGGCCTTCTTTCTTGTTTAGCTTCTTTGGGTCTATGGAGTGTACTGTGGATATCCTGTACTTTATGGTTATAATTCACTTGTAAGTAAGTACATACATGCATGTCCTTTTGGGTCTGGGTCACCTTACTCAGAATGTTAGTTTGTCATTTTTGAAATTTTCCTGCAAAATTCATAATGTCCTTGTTTATATTAGCTGAATAACATTCCATTTTGTAAATGAACCTCAATTTCTCCATCCATGTATCAGTTGAGGGACATTTGGGTTGTTTTCAGTTTCTAACAGTTATAAATAAAATGGCTATGAACGTAGTGGAGTACATGCCATTGTGGGTATATGTCTAGAAGGTACCCTAATCATAACACTTTCTACTGCTGAGTCTTAAATAAATGGAAGGAATAGGCAAAGTGTTTCCTAGTCCCAGAAAGGAACTTTAAATAAATCATGCTGCAACTGAGGTCCAAGTGAGGCAGTGTCCATCAACTTAGAAGCCAAAATTGGCAGAATCATTCATATTGCTCTTCTTCAAGAAACCGAAAGATAAACAAATATCGGTCATGGAATCTTCCTCTATGGTTTCAGTGTAGCACAATTCCAGCCTTCTATTGGCAACTTCAGAGGCCCAACTCTGTGAGAGTTCATTGCATTTGAGTTGTGAAGGTGAACCTTTCAAGTTGCATTTCTGTCAACAAGTTATTGAGATAACTAAGTCATTGAGAAATCTGCCATGGGGAGATGCTACTAGGACAGGAAGTACCCAAATGAGAGATGTAAAAGAAGTTTTAGGAATAAGGCCATCTAAGCCTTTATTTGTTTTTATTTTTGTTTTCATTTTTGTGTTTTAGGACAATATTTCCCTGTACAACCCTGGCTGTCCTGGAACTCACTCTATATACCAGGCTTGCCTAGAACTCAGAAATCTGCCTGCCTCTGCCTCCCAAGTGCTAGGATTAAAGACAAGCACCACCACTGTCCATCCCAACTAAGCCTTTAGAAAGTTAAGTCCAATGTGTTTGAGACGAGGTTCTTTTGTGTTTCTTTTCTTGGTGCTGTCTTCTCTCCTGATATGCACATTCCTATCTATTGGAGGAATGGGAATTGGTATTTTTTGCCGTTGTATGTTAAAAAGATATATCTTGATTTCTGATTTTATAAGATGTGTTTTTGAAGATATTACCTTGAGTGTCAGAAGAGTATTTAGATATTTGAACAGTCTAGGAGCTCCTACAGAATTTTAGGATCTCTGAATACATTCTCATCACAGGATGAATATGAACCTATACTGACCAGGGTCAGAATGCTGTTGATTGAAACAAAAAGCTCCTCTATAGCATGATGTCTTTGAATGTTTGTCCTGTCTGGCTTTCCTTGTGCATTTGTGTTTGCTCTTATAGGAGGATTCTTCCCAGACTGCTTTTTAGGGAGAAGATAGTGTGTGAAGACATTTTTTCCATCTTTTTTCTTATTTGTTTCTCCAATAATGTATATATTCTTTATCACCCTGATCACTCTTCCCACTCTAGGTTCCCAACCCTTACAGTGTCTCTCCCCATTCTCTGATACTTCTTCTTTAAGAGTGTGTGTGGTCCCTCTGAGTATCCCCACAACATAGAGAATCAAGTCCCTGCTGGGTTAAGAGTATACTCTCCCACTGAGACCTGACATGGTAGCCCACTAAGGGAACAGATTCCAAAGATAGGCAGCAGCTTTAAGGGCAGCCCCTGCTATGTTATTTTTAAGACCCTCAAGAAGATTGGGCTGCACATCTGCTACTTGTGTGCCAGGGTCTTTAGTACAGCCTGTGTATACTATTTGGCTGTTGGCTCTGTCTTTGTCTCCAAGGGTCTAGATTCATTGAGTTTGTTGGTCACCCTATGGAGTTCCTATCCTCTTCAGGGCATTCAAACCTTCCCTCATCTCTTCCATAAGAGACCCCAAGGTCTATTCAATGTTTAACTATGGATCTCTGCATCTATTTCAGTCAGCTGCTGGGTGGAGCCGCTCAGTAGACAATTATGCAAGAGTCCTGTGAGGGAGCATATCAGAGTATTGTTAATAACGTCATGGATTGGTGTTTACCCATGTGATGGGTCTCACTTTGGGAGTGTTTTCATTGGCCATTCCCTCAGATTCTGTTCCAGGTTTGCCCCTGCATTTCTTTTACACGAGGCACATTTTGTTTCTTGTGTTTCTTGGTTGAAATTGATCTATCTTCCAGCTTTCTTCTCATACTGCCCTAAATTCACCATTTTTCTCTGCCATTAAATCACATAAAATACAGTAGACATTTGATATTCAGTGCTAAGCCATTTGGCAAGCCTGTTGGTATTATATGTTAATTTAAATTTTATTTATTTTTTTAAAGATTTATTTATTATATGTTAGTACACAGTAGCTGTCCTCAGACACACCAGAAGAGGGCATCAGATCACATTGCAGACGGTTGTGAGCCACCATGTGGTTGCTGGGATTTGAGCTCAGGACTTCCAGAAGAGCAGTCAGTCCTCTTAACTTCTGAGCCATCTCTTCAGCTCCTGTTTTTGTTTTTGTTTTTGTTTTTAAATGAAATTTCTCTTTTAAGCCCTTCCTGTCCTGATAGTAGGTATAGAAAGCACATAAGTCAGCTGACATAATTTTGAACAATAAGCATATATTTTGTGCAGATTTTCATCCACATTTTCATTTTGAAATGCCAAATATATAGGTTATATTCTAATTCTAAGGATGGCATATGGTCATGACATTGATACTATCTAAGTCTTTAGGTTCATTGGATTCTAGGTGTATGACTTTTTGCCTAACTGTTTTTGTTTGTTTTAAAATTGTTGAATAAATTAGAGTATTCAGCATGGCCTGTCTGCGTAAATGTCATCTTTGCTTCATCTTTACTATTGTGAGGAGATGGCCTCAGGAATCCTGATCTTCATGTAATCGGCAGTTATTGGTCCCCTTGTACACGCTAGAAATTGATTACCATTATGTGGGAGACCATCAAGAGCTTGCCACTGCTGAGCTGTCTCTCCTGCCCTAGGTTGCTTATTTAGGATCAACATTTTTATTACTAGTATTTTCATCTGTCCATTTGTAATGGTTAACATGTATTCTCTTTTAGTAAGGTTGATTAATGTTGGAGTTTAAACTGACACTCTCCATGTTCCTGCAAGATGAATACAGAACCACAGTGAATTTATAATTCTTTGTAGGAAATTGAGTAAGGAAATGTGAGTTCTATCATTTTGTTTCCATTTTGCTGTTTGCCAGGGAGTGAGTGTCATAATAGGTAATTTTTTTTTGGTTTTTCAAGACAGGGTTTATCTGTGTAGGCCTGGAAATCCTGGAACTCACTCTGTAGACCAGGCTGCCCTTGAATTCACAAATCTGCCTGGCTCTGCCTCCCATGGGCTGTGATTAAAGTCATGCACCACCACTGCCCAGCAATGGGTAATTTTTAATATTTTATTATTTTATATGTGTGTGGGTGTGGGTAGTGGGGAGGAGGTAGGGTTAAAGTGGTGGTAGGGGGTGTTTCCTGCCAGCCTGCCTGCTTTTCTGTCTTTCTATCTCTGAACTTTGTGGCTGTCTTAGGCTTTCAGAAGTCAGATGAAGGTATCAGATCTACTGTCCATGTGTGTCCATGTGTGTGTGTGTGTCTCCATGTATCTGTGTGTGTCTCCATAGCCAAGCTAGGGTCCACTATAGATTTGTGTTTCAGAGATCCTTATTTATTTGTTGTGCATGGGCTTGCATAGGCCCTTGGGCACACTTCCTGAAAAACAAAACAAAACAAAGTAAAACACAAAACAATACAAAACAAAATCAGATAATAAACCAACCAAGCAAACAAATTTGCCTGCCTGCCTACACAGAGTAATACTACCTCTTAAGTCTGCCTGATTCTCTTTTATTTTATTTTCTTTCTTTTCTATTTTCTTTCATTCTTTTTTCTTTCCTTTTGTATTTATTTATTTATTTATTTATTTATTTATTTTCATACTGTGTTTTTAGTGTAACCAGTCCTGACTGTCTTGGACCCACTATGTAGACCAGGGTGGTCTCAAAGTTGTAAGAGCCTGCCTCTGCTTTTCAAATGCTGTATTAAAGTTCTACACCACTAAGATCAGTTAGCTTTCTCTTTATTTTTTTGATTCTAGCTTTTGTCAGAAAGTAGTGGTGGCTGAAGGAGGTGTATCATTCATCATTGTAAGTTTACAGCTAGCGTAGTCTACAAATTGAGTTACATGAAAGGAGTTCCACGGTGACTAATTATATTTATCTTTTATTATACCAAATAAGTCTGCCTGTTTTGATTTTTTTTTGTTTGTTTCCTTTCCATTCCCTTCCTTTCTTTTTCTATATTTTTGCCTGTTTTTCCTCCCCCCAAGGAGGTCGACCTGTTGTCCTGTTTATTAAAACACTAGTAACTGCTTGAAGGTGACCTGTTCTTTTAACAAGTGTAGCACAAAGAAATTCTAGCAGCAGACTGTTTTTTTTCTTTGTTTTAAAATTAAATTTATATAAAGAAATCAACCAGTTGATCCCTTTTCTGTTTTCATTTTAGATAAGACCCATTTGTTGGCTGGTTTGAGAGCTTTCTTTTGTTTCCAATATGAGTGTTTGTGGGGCTGTTGATCTCTCTTTCACTCTCTCAACAGAATTGATGAACATTACTGTGAGATGACTAGATTTTTCTATTTATTAATTTATTTTTCTAATAAAAGTTTCATCAACAAATATATCTTCTTGTATCTAAACTTAAAATGCTCATGTCTGGATTGCCAATATTTCTGTGGTGTTTCTTAAAATTTCTAATGCTGGGACCTTTGAATAGAGTTCCTCATGTTATAGTGACCCCCAAACATAAAATTAATTTTGTTGCTACTTTCTAATTTTAATATTCCAACTGTGATGAATTACAATATGAATATTTGATATGCAAATGGTCTTTGGCAATGGTTGGGAAAGGGTTCTTAGAGCTCACCTAGGTTGTGACCCACAACTTGAGAACTAGTGCTTTATGGTATCTCCTGATAGTACTGTGTCTTGTGATTAATGGCAATGGAAACCTAGAACTTTATCCAAACAGGATGACAAAGCACATGGACCTATCAGAAACGAAGGTATGAATCATTCCTCCAAGAAATGTACCTGATCTGCTGAGGTTATTAGCAAGGTTGCAGAAAGCACAGAATGAGTACCAGGTGAAAGTTGATATAAAAATAAACAAACACCACATGGATAATGGCAGAAATGAGAATTATATATGTTGTGAGTGTTCCTGTCATATTTTGTTGAAGTTGAATTTCTACAGATAATTGTGTATTCATACCTTCAATGTGTATAGTGGAAGCCACAGCTTTAATCCAGATATTTAAGAAGAAAGGCCCCTCCTCTAGTCCTCTAATCTGTGACATGACTTTTACTGCAAGCCTATATAATGACACGGAAGAAGGAGGCTTTTTCTCTTTAGCTGCTTGCTCTCACCTTGATAGCCAGTCCATTCCTTCAATGGCATAAGAGCCAGCTTCTTTGGAATTCAAATTTATTCTAAAGAGAAGCTTATATATCTAGCCATGTGGCCTGAGCAACAACTAGATCCTTGGGTTTTGTTTTCATAGCTAGTTATTGATGAATTAGGCAAACCACCACACCCTCTAAGTCATTCTAAACAATGTCCTGTATATATAGAGAAGTTCATTCTATTAGTTTGTTATTCAACAGGACTCTGACTAATATACTAGACAAGTAGAAAATACTTTTAGAGAAGTTTGGACCTCACAACCATCTCAGTTAAGTTACAAATTCAAATGGTCACATTTCCATAACCTTTTGTTCAGGTGATGCTTTCATTCTTCTGTTGGAAGATGCTGTTGGAAAAGTAAGTCAATTAGAAAAGTGTAAAATATCTCAATAGGAATGCAGATAGTATTGTCCAGGTGGCAACCCCATTGGGGTTCTTCTTTCTTGATGATTGTCTAGAGGCAAAAGAGGGGGAAGCACTGCAGTGCAGGGTAAGACTTGGTCTTCTGAGATATGGGGCAAAAGACTTTGTCTTACGAATTATTTAGGGTTATGGAATAATAATAAAATAGAGTTTACTTATTTAAGTTTAAATTAGTCTGTTACTGTAGCTGACCTGCTTTCTGTGTTCCTCTGAGGCCAGAACCTGAAGCCTCTGGCATCTAGCAACTCATCGTAAAATAGCAAGATATTAAGTAAAGGATTAATTTCTAAAGCCTTTTTGAGTTTGTCCAGATGCTTCTTGCTTGTGGGTCTAGGGGGAAGTTTGGAGCAAAAAAATTGTGTTGAATCAGAAGAGAATAACACTCATAGATGCAAAAAGTTTTACACAAGCAAATATGAATAAACTCACATAAGTTCATAAACAGATTCATGAGTCATGCATGGGTTTTCATGTATTTCCATTCAAACCAGTTGGGCATAGCTTGCATGCTAGTCTCACAATTACATATTTCCACACACATCCATAGTTAAACGTGCATATGGAACAAAAAACCAAGCACAGTTGCAGAAAGAACTCACTCATTCTGGATGAAAAATGAACTCCAATTTTTATTGCATAGAGAAAGAAAAGGCCTCTACCCTTGTAATGCTAAATGAATAAAACATGTCTATAAGAAAAAAATCTTTGTTTATTTTAATAACATTGAAGCCTGCCTTGTTATTAAGAAAGGACCTATTCTGTCCTATGGTAAGAGACACTTACCTGCTCCTTCTGCTGTCCGCAGCTTCTTGTTTTTCCCTCTTTCCCTTTGCATTCTAACCATTACCCTCTTAGTTTTTTATGTCATCTATAGTTTCTAAGTTATTCCACTCTGTATTCTCCTTCAAACCTTGCTCTTTACTCCTGCTCTGATGCACAATACTCTTACTTTCAAATAATGCTCTTAAGTTCAAAGCCATTTTTCTGAATGCTATGCTTATACTTTAAATTCTTCTTTTGTCCAGTTCAGTCTAAAAAGTCTTCTGTCTAATAAACTTCTCCTCGGTTCAATTCCTCTTAGCTCAATTCTTCCAAGCTCAGTTTTTCTCAGCTCAGTTCTCCTGAGCTCAGTTCTGACTCTTCTCTTTCTCCTCAGCACTTAAACATCTTTTAGAATACATGATCACATGTTAAAAAGTTCATCACAAGTACATGCAAAAAATCAATCATAACGTGAAAAAGAAGTTTACAACAGAGAATGTTTAGACACATATACATTAGAAGTATCTATCTGGCTAAACATTACTCAACTGGTAAATCTCGACAGTTTCACTGATGGTTCAAATGTATAGTTGTTAGTGAAGTTTTGTATTGAAAAACCCAGTCAGTATTATATATTCTGTGTGGGACCTATAATAATTCATTAGTTCCCTTTTTATGACCTTTGTTCAATTGTTTTACAACCTCTTGGAATGTGCTCTGAGGAGAAGAATGTCTGGTTTTATCATCTAAGTGCAATAATTAACTGGTGTCAGTTGGGAGACTGGCAGAGTTTTTATTGTAGTTTTGACTATCAGAAAAGGAAATAATAGCAGTCCCACTAAAGAAGATCTTAGTAATCACTGATATAATTTTAGAAATACTTTTAGAATCATCATTAAGACTTAAGAAGTCATCTATTTGTCTATATAGCATCATTGCAAGGCAGTATATCTTTGTAGATCACAAAGATCAGCTCCAAAGGGGTATTCTATCACTTAGGGATTGTAATATGTGTTTAAAATAACAAAAAGGCATATTAGTATCAGAAATATTTCCAAAAATAAGTTTTCCAATGACCTTGCCAAATAAGAGTGAATCTGTGACAGATTATATAATAATGAGAAGCAGTTCATCTCAGGAAGATCACCTGCCAGTATTCTGCTTGCCCTGTTTTGGCTCCTTGAATAATATGCTTCAATGAGGACATCAGATAGAGAGATTCCAGATTAAGGGAGGAAAGGAAAAGCAGATGATGTAAGTTTTGTAGACCAAGTCTGGGACCCCCACAAACATGAAGATCAGGTGACAGTGAAATTTTTATCCTTGATTTTACAGCTCCAGTCTGGAGACCCACAACATTTCTTGTCCCACACATTGGCTCTCTGATTCACAGTCAGTCTCAGTAATCAGATTCCTTCTAGGGATCTTCTTAAGAACAAAGCACTGGAAGAAACACTTATTCAGCATGCCCTGAGATCTCCATCAGTGAAAGAGCAGCACTACATAATCTTCTCTATTCCTAGCCTTGCAGAGACACACTCTCCACCAGATGTATGTGGAAACTGAAGCAGGCTCTTTCCACTCCAGGTAGTAGTTATGTTTCTT
>JADRCD010199896.1:0-16853 GCA_019843815.1 Montemys delectorum
AAAAAATTCTCCAAGCCAATGATCCCAAGAAAAAAGCTGGAGTAGCCATTCTAATATTGAATAAAATCGACTTTCACACTAAAGTGATCAAAAAAGATAAGGAGGGACACTTCATATTCATCAAAGGTATGATCTACCAAGATGAATTCTCAATTATGAACCTCTGTGCTCCAAATCAAAGGGCAACTACATTGATAAAGGAAACTTTACTTGAAAGCTCAAAGTACACATTACACCCCACACAATAGTAGTGGGAGATTTCAACACCCCATTCTCTGCAATGGACAGATCATGGAAACAGAAACTAAACCAGGACACAGTAAGACTAACAGAAGTTAAGAAACAAATGGATTTAACAGATATCTACAGAACTTTTTATCCTAAAACAAAGGGATATACCTTCTTCTCAGCACCTCATGCTTCCTTCTCCAAAATTGACCATATAATTGGTCACAAATCAGGCCTCAACAGATACAAGAAGTTTGAAATAATTCCTTGTATCCTATCTTGAAATAATTCCTTGTACCCTATCAGATCACCATGGACTAAGGTTACTCTTCAATAACAACATAAACAATAGAATGCCCACATACATGTGGAAGCTTAACAACACTCTACTCAATGATAACTTGGTCAATGAAGAAATAAAGAAAGAAATTAAAGACTTTCTAGAGTTTAATGAAAATGAAGCCACAACATACCCAAACTTATGGGACACAATGAAAGCAGTCCTAAGAGAAAACTCATAGCTTTAAGTGCCTCCGAAACGAAACTGGAGAGCACAAACACCAGCAATTTGACAGCACACCTGAAAGCGTTAGAACAAAAAGAAGCAAATTCACCCAAGAAGAGTCAAAGGCAGGAAATAATCAAACTCAGTGCTGAAATCAACCAAATAGAAAAAAAAAAAAAAGAACTATACAAAGAGTCAACCAAACCAGGAGCTGGTTCTTTGAAAAGTTCAACAAAATAGATAAACCCTTAGCAGACTAATAGAAGGCACAGAGGCATTATCCTAATTAACAAGATCAGAAATGAAAAGGTAGACATAACAACAGACACTGAGGAAAGCCAAAAAATCATGAGATCCTACTACAAAAGCCTATACTCAGCAAAACTGGAAAACCTGGATGAAATGGACAATTTTCTAGACAGATACTAGGTACCAAAGTTAAATCAAGATCAGATCAATGATCTAAATAGTCCCATATCTGCTTATGGTATAGAAACAGTCATTAATAGTCTCCCAACCAAAAAAAGCCCTGGACCAGATGTGTTTAGTGCAGAGTTTTATCAGACTTTCAAAGAAGACCTAAAACCAATACTCCTGAAACTATTCCACAAAATAGAAACTGAAGGCACTCTACCCAATTCGTTCTATGAAGCCACAATTACTCTTATACCTAAATCACACAAAGACCTATCAAAGAAAGAAAACTTCAGACCAATTTCCCTCATAAATATTGATGAATAAATACTCAATATAATTCTTGCAAAGTGAATCCAGGAACACATCAAAATGATCATCCAACATGATCAAGTAGGCTTCATACCAGGAATGCAGGGATGGTTCAATATATGGAAATTCATCAACGTAATTCACTATATAAACAAACTCAAAGAAAAAAAACCATATGGTCATCTCATTAGACACTGAGAAAGCATTTGAAAAGATCCAACATCCCTTCATGATAAAAGTCTTGGAAAGATCAGGAATTCAGGACCCATACTTAAGCATAGTAAAAGCAATATACAGAAAATCAGTAACCAACATCAAACTAAATGGAGAGAAACTTGAAGCAATCCTACTAAAATCAGGGACTAGACAAGGCTGCCTATCCTCTTCCTACCAATTCAATATTGTACTTGAATTCCTAGCCAGAGCAATTAGACAACAAAAGGGGATCAAAGGGATACGAATTGGAAAGGAAGAAGTCAAATTATCACTATTTGCTGATGATATGATAATACACTTATGTGACTCCAAAAATTCCACCAGGGAGCTCCTAAACCTAGTAAACAACTTCAGCAAAGTAACTGGATATAAAATTAACTCAAGCAAATCAGAGGCCTTCCTGTACACAAAGCATAAACAGGCAGAGAAAGAAATTAGGGAAACAATACCCTTCACAATAGTTAAAGTAATATAAAATATCTTGGTATAACTCAAACTAAGCAAGTAAAAGATCTGTTTGACAAGAACTTCAAGTCTCTGAAGAAGGAAATTGAAGAAGATCTCAGAAGATGGAAAGATCTCCCACGCTCATGGATTGGCAGGATTAATATAGTAAAAGTAGCCATCTTACAGAAGGCAATCTACAGATTCAATGCAATCCCCATCAAAATTCCAACTCAATTCTTGACACGCTTAGAAAAAGAAATTTGAAAATTCATCTGGAACAACAAAATATTCCAGGATAGCCAAAACTATTCTTAACAATAAAGGAACCTCTGGTGGAATCATAATCCTGGACCTTAAGCTATACCTCAGAGCTATTGTGGTAAAAACTGCATGGTGTTGGTACAGTGACAGGCAGCTTGATCAGTGGAACAGAATTGAAGACCCAGAAATAAACCCACACACCTAGGGTCACTTGATCTTTGGCAAAGGAGCTAAAACCATATAGTGGAAAAAAGACAGCATTTTCAACAGATTGTGCTAGCTCAATTAGTGGTTAGCATGTAGAAAAATGCAAAGTGATCCATTTCTATCTCCTTGTACAAAGCTCAAGTCCAAGTGGATCAGGGACCTCTATATCAAACCAGATACACTGAAACTAATAGAAAAGAAAGTGCGAAGAACCTCGAGCACATAGGCACAAGGGAAAATTTCCTGAAGAGGAGGCCAATTGCTTCTGCTCTAAGATCAAGAATTGACAAATGGGACCTCATAAAGTTGCAAAGCTTCCGTAAGGCGAAAGACACAGTCAATGGACAAAACGGCAACCAACAAATTGGGGAAAGATCTTTACCAACCCTATATCTGATAGAGGGTTAATATCTAATATATACAAAGAACTTAAGGAGTTAGACTCCAGAGAACCAAATAACCCTATTTAAAAATGGGGTACAGAGCCAAACAAAGAATTCTGAACTAATGAATACTGAATGGCTCAGAAGCACCTAAAGAAATGTTCAACATCCTTAGTCATCAGGGAAGTGCAAATGAAAACAACTCTGAGATTCCATCTCACACCAGTCAGATTGGCTAGGATAAAAAACAACTCAGGTGACAGCAGATACTGGAGAGGGTGTAGAGAATGAGGAACACTACTTCATTGCTGGTGGGATTGCAAGCTGGTACAACCAGTCTGGAAATCAGTTTTGTAGTTCCTCTGGAAATTGGATATATTTCTACTATAGGACCCAGCTATACCACTCCTGGGCATATATTCAGAAGATGCTCCAACATGTAATAAGGACACATGCTCCACCATGTTCATAGCAGCCGTATTTATAATAGCCAGAAACTGGAAATAACCCAGATGTCCCTCAACAGAGGAATGGATACAGAAGTGGTACATCTACACAATGGATACTACTCAGCTATTAAAAACAATGAATTTATGAAATTCTTAGGGAAATGGATGGATCTGGAGAATATCATCCTGAGTGAGGTAACCCAATCACAAAAGGAAACACATGGAATGTACTCTCTGATTAATGTTTATTAGCCCAGAAGTTCGGAATACAGGAAGATCAACCCACAAACCACCAGAAACTCAAGAAGGAATACCAAAATATGGACAATACCTCACTAATACAGATGTAGAGCCATCCATTGAACTGAGTACAGGGTCCCCAAAGAAGGAGTTAGAGAAAAAACTAATGGAGCTGAAGCGTTTGCTGCCCCTTAGGATGAACAACAGTGTGAACTTACTAGTACCCTCAGAGCTCCCAGGGACTCAACCACCAACCAAGGACTATACATGGTGGGACTGATTTTTCTGGCAGCATGTGTATAGTAGAGGATTGCAATGTCGATCATTAATGGAGGAGAGGCCCTTGGCCCTGTGAAGGTTCTGTGCCCCAGTGTAGGGGAATGCCAGGGCCAATAAGTGGGAGAGGGTGGGGTGGCAAGCATGGGGAGGGGGGAGGCAACAGCGGTTTGTTCTTGTTTTTGTTTGTTTGTTTTTTGGAGGGGATACTGGGAAAGTAGAAATCATATGACATGTAAATAAAGAAAATATCTAATAAAAAAAAGAAAGAAAAAAGAAAAATATGCTTTTCTTCCAAGTGTTCAGTATTTGAAATGGAAGAGAGGAACACTATATCATTTCTTTAATGATTAAATTAGCCCCTTGCTTCCAGAGGCATATTTTCTGTTGCAGAAGTATGGACAAAAACTGAAGTTCAGTATGTATTCCAGCTAGGATCAAGAACATTGTACTTGGATGATCTAAACATTTAATATAGTAAACACTCTCTTAAAGAGAAACCAACCCTTAATATCATTAGCAGCCCCACTGTTTCTCTGGCATTGCACTGTTTCTTTTATTCTTACCTGCATTCCCACAACCAGTGAAGGTAGGAGAATAAAGACATCTCTGGTATCTTGGATCATATGAAAAATTAGCTGAAATACAGTGAAAACTCAGCTGGAAGTTTTGAAATTTTATGGCATGAACCAGTGCATAAAATGTAATAGTCTCAGGGATCCAAGTATATTACACAATAGAAATGCCTGTGTTAATGTCTGAAAAGCCAATAGGGTAGATATTATCCTAGATCAGAATATTCAACAACTAAAAAATTATTTTAAGAATTCAGAAAGTATTACTGCTTACATCATTCTTCCACAAGGAGCATGGTGAGTCTCTGAAGAGCAACAGGAGTGTTTGCTGGTATGTTTGCATATCCTCCATTACTCTGCTCGAGCATTTGAAGTATGCATGTATTTTTCTATTATTTTCATCCAGTAAGACCATTTCTCTATTCTTTGGCCACACTCAGGAAATGTACATCATGTTCTTCTAAATATCTAGAGCAGGATTGTCAGAGCTCACTTGGATTGCCATTGGCTTTCCTTCTGATATTAGGTAAGCATGTTCATGTAAGCATATAATAGAGCAGAAAGGTAAATGCATTTCCTTACTCAAGTGAGAGTGTCTAGTGTTCTATTGATCTTGCTGGCAAGACTTCCATGTTCTTTTCCTTCACTAGAAGGGTAAGACTAAGATGTGTTTATGTGTCTGAATTGGGATCTCTTCTGTCCTCTTAACATCTTCCTTCTAGGCTCCTATCAGTTGTTGCTGTTATAAACATCAGTGCTGTGAATGAACTTCATCAAGCAGTGTGGCAAATTCTGTACTGAAAATGCCACATACAATCTCATAATCCAGACATCCACCTTGTGAGAAGGGTCCATACCCACCCTCTGTAAAAAAGAATGGAAAACAAAGAGGTTACCTAACTCTACCAGTTAGGAAGATGGTCAGAATTTGAATTGTACAAATCCTATCTGTTAGGTTTTATACCATTTATCAAAGCCAATAACTACATAATCATCTAAAATTACCTCATAAATAAACATGAATTGCAAACTTTACCCCCACACAGTGTGCCAACTATACAAACCCACTTGCTATTCTAGTTGGACCCTCTCTTTATATTCACCTTAGTTCCCTAAGAATTGGCAAAATGTATAGCCTTCCCATGCTCTAGTACATTATAAGTATTTTCAGCAGAGTATTTTTGATCAATGTTGTTAAGATTTGTGCCCCCAAAAGTTTCTGTGACATGCAGGCTCTACTCAGGAATTAACAATCTTGGATTTGAATTTTCATGTCTGTGCTTAATGCTGAGGCATCTTCTCTTAGATTCAGGCTCCCTAGTCCATTACCCTGTGAACTGAGCTCCTTGTTTTGCAACCAAACAATAAAAGAAAGCAAGAAATGATTCTTTAATCTCCTTTTGATGTTATCTCAATGCAGCCCTCTACTTACTATCCTCTCCCCTCTCAAGTAATAGAGACACAGATATTATCACAATTCCTATCTGGTTATTAGACATACTATTTTCTACTAAATTTCTACACCAAAAAAGATTTTATTGGCTTCTAGCTCTTGCATGTGAATAGGACCTACCTAGATTCTCTCTCTTTGTTTTACTCAATATTGCAAGAGTTATTTTGGGCATTTAAGAAAAATTATTCCAGGTCCTGTGAAGCCAGAAAACCCAGTTAACCATTTCAGTCTCAGAAGTCCCATTATTTCTGTGGAGATAGATCTGTTGCTAGGTTACTGGGGACATTTCTCTTCTGTTCTGCAGATGGTAGTAATAATAAGGGGCAAAGTAAAATAAGGTCAAGATCTCCATCCTTGCCCCTTCTTAAACTCTATAATAACTTGATCATAAGGATTATGTGATAACAGGAGTGTTTGAAGCTGAAAGACCTGTTCTCATTACCATGCTTGTATTTTCCCTATTTCCTTCAGGACAAAAATCCTGTACCATTGTGAACTGACTTTCCTAGAAAGAAAAAAAAAATACACCTATTTAAAGATTGTATAGTGAAGATTCCATGATTGTTGAAACCCGGAATAGTGCAGATATGAAGTTGGGTCATATTCAGTCCCTAAGTTGTCAAGCAAAGCCTACCTCTGTATTTAACTTAACATCTTTCCCTGTGACTTTGAGCAAATCTTTCCAGAATGTTCTAATAGAGGCTTAAAGCAAAGGGTTTCACTTGGCTGGACTTGCTCACCTAGTGTTTTCAATAATTTTGAAAGTCTATTGATCTATACTTTCTGTTTATTTATTCTGTTAATATAAAAACTTCATGAAATCATTATCATTGGAGTACACCATAAGTATTTGGCAAACTCACCTCCTAGTTCCTGGCCATGTTTATGCACATCTGGCTCCAGAATAAACTATTATTATTCTTGAGGTAAGAGTTGTATTTTTCCATTGGTAGCATACACCTATGAGGAAAAATGGTCAAATGTTTAAAAGTAATTTTTGAAGTAATAAGCACTGAAAAGTTAAAGAATGTCTCTGTGTCATCATATTCACAGAATACATAGACTACAGGTCTTTTAGCCCAAAATCTGACTCTTAGACTATCCTATAACTTAATAAATTCTACTGAAATTATTATCAGCATGAATGACAAGTTCATGAGAAGATGATAGGGCTATATATTAGACAAGATATCATCTTCCTAAGCTAATTGACTGATTTTCCAATTTATTTACACAAAACTATTAATCTACTTAGTTTATTAGCCTTTTTATCACTGCTATACTGAAATGTCTGAGGCAGATTCATGTCACAAAGAAAGAGTTTCATTGTCTCTCAGTTCAGGAGGTTCTGGAGTACAGTACTAGAAGGGGTTCACTGTTACAAAATGCCTTTGGCAAATCATATCATGAAGGATACACCCAAAGGAGAGATATTATATCCTTAACAATATTCCAGGCAAACAAGAACCTCACAGCCTCCTCTAAGTATGCCCTTGATTTACCTAAGGATCACACTCTAGCCCTTATCTCTTCAGATACTATCTCTCAGTGATTGAGGAAAGTGAGCCAGATAGGATGATTTTATGTTCTACATTAGAAAGCCACTTTTGTACTGTTTAAAAGGAATGGGCATGTACCTGTTATTACTAGCTTAACACATTTACAAATTTAATGGTTTTTGTTTTCAGTTAATATCATGTCAGCCCAGATGTCCTTGGATTAGTACTAGGTTGATACCAGCAAAAAACTAACCTGACTCAATGTTAGCACTTGAATCCAGATGTTCACAAAATTAGCAGAGTGTGTAAGGAATGATAAGAAGAGAGCCATAAGTGTCAGATCCTTCAGAAATGTAGCTGATCATCCCACCAGTGTTGCAAGAATAAACTCTGAAATAAGGGGCTATCTTTGGCCTCCTGGTGATAAGGTCTTCTGACTAGATGTGAAACAGTTAAATTCTAGTATTTATTCACTGGCTTCTGTGGTAACAAGAATCATAAAGTCTGGCATTCAGGTTATATCAGTATTAGCATACCATGTTCCAAGAACTGTTTCAACCATTGATGATGAATAAGACATCATTCACCTTACTGTGAGTGAATTAGACTATATATACATAAATTTAACATTAAACAATGATAGCATAGGGTGGCGGTGGGAGTAGGGAAACAAAGGAAAGCAAGATGTGCTTGATGCTGAGTATTCTTCTACAGATCAGGGAAGTGAGGAAACTTAAGAATGAAGACTCAGGAAGCATTACAGTTATTGAAACAGAAAAACTACAATACAGATAATGTTAATATTCTCAATGTCCAGTGGAAAATAATGAGATATATTATATCAAATTCTGTGATGTCCTTGAGAGAGGCGTTTGGAAGAAACTTGAAGGTCAAAATTAGAATGGAGTAGGTTCAGAGAAAGTGGCTAGGAGCCAGGAAGTGGTGGCACATGCCTTTAATCCCAGCACTTGGGAGGCAGAGGTAGGTGGATTTCTGAGTTTGAGGCCAACCTAGTCTACAGAGTGAGTTCCGGGGCAGCCAGGGCTATTAGAAAAAACTTCTCTCTAAAAACCAAAACCAAACCAAACCAAACCAAACCAAACCAAACCAAACCAAACAAACAAACAAAAAAAAAAAAAACAAAGAAAGTGGGTAGGGAAATTGGAGGTGATGTGCTTGTTGGTGCCTCCTTTGAATTACCACAGAAGTACAGTGACTTCAGTAACAGTGACAGAAACACATATTCATAGTCACAAAGGCTAAAGTCAAAGGTCAAAATGTTGGTAACTGATTTCTCCAGGAGTTTCTTTCCTCACTGAACAACTGGCTGGCTGTCTTGTTACTTTCCACATTCAAAACCCTGTCTCTATGTTGTTCTGTGTTTAAATTTCCTTTTCTTTTAAAAGCCTTGTTGAATTAAGTAAGGGAGGCCTTGCTGATGCCCCAGGTTCCTTTTCATATACTCCTCCTTGCTTTCTTTTCAATTCATGTCCTGCTTTTTACTAATTATTGTTACATAGATGTATTTATATCTCTCTATATTCCCTAGTACATAATTACAGCCTGTTCAGTCTATATAGTGTTATTTTTATATGTGTTTACAAGGATATACATGTAGTGTTGGATAATCAATTATTTGTTCTTCCCTGGAGGAGACCATTTTCTCCAGCTCTCAGTGTTCCTTAATTACCTTTCAATAAGCAAATATGCCTTTTAGTTTTGAAGGGGGAATAGATTACATAATAAATGCCAAGAATCTTTTGTAAAGACTTGTGTTTTTGTAGTTCATTGACTGCTTCTGGTGCTGTTAATATACCATTTAGAAAATGTTCGTCTATATTGTTAATAATACTAATACAGACTGACTTCCTATTGTGGGTAAAGCTGCAGGTCTCAACCTAGTGGAAAATCAATTTAGCCAATTGTTGTTGCTCCTGATGTTGTGTCATTTTAAACACTTTTGATACACTGAATAACAAACACTCTCCTGGTGAGTATGTGACTGATGGATACCAATACTTGAAAGCCATTGTGGGAATCCTTTCACAAGCACTATTATTTAATTGTCTCCACTTTAAAAGATAAGTTCTTTTGTCACATTTCAATATATTAAGAATCCAGATAAGTGGTGTCAAGGTCATCGACGGTCACTTGGCAGTCGCTTGGCTAGGATCACTTGCTCTGGTAGGCAGGAATTACAGGTACCAATAAGGTCCTTGTCAGTGTTTATAACACTCAACCTCTGTCAGCAATTGGCCACAGGATACCAGCTGCAGTAAGTGGTACCTTCTAGATTTATAGCTCTTCTACAACCTTAGGTATTGATACTTTCCTTGCTGAAAGCTATTACAGCTCTCATATAAGCCCAGGAAGATGGGGTTCCTAGTCTTCCATGGTGGCTAATATTTCAGTTTTGTAATCCAAATGCTTTGAACCTTAGAACCAAGGATGTAGGAAATTACCAGTCTTTAACAATTGCTAGTATAATGTTTCTAAGCTTAGGTATCAGAATTCTCCAGACTGGCAGCTTCCAGTTCTAAGGTATTGAGATCATTGTCTCTTTGGAACTACCATTGATCAGTGCTTGGAAGTTTCCCTCTCTAGTTCTTTATTAATTTCTCTCTCTAGCCTCAGTTTTCTAACTTCTCCTGTATTCCTTTGACCTCAGCTACTCTTTCTGCTCCTGCTCCCATTGTTTTTCTCCTGACTACTTTCTGGCATGCTTTAATTGCCTCCAATCCCTCTTGCTTCTGGAAGCAACTGCTTCCAGTGGAAGAAGCTACTGCTTTTCATCACTGTTTCTGTTGTCACTGTTATTTCTACCTGGGTTATTTTTTTCTTTTCACCAGACTACTAGCTTCACCTACAACCTTAGTGATAATCAAAATTACTACTAAAAAATACTCTGCAAAAGCATGTTACAATGCCAGCATGGGCAGGATAAAAAGGTATCTTCCTACTACCTCTTAAAATGAGGTGCATCTAGACAGATGGCTTAGTGGTTAAGAACATTTTCTGTACAAGCTTGCGAACCAGAGTTCATATTCTATTGCTTGTATAACAAATCAGTGTCCCATGCATGCCTATAACCCATGCAGCAAGGAGACAATGTCAAAAAGATCACTGGGGCTTGTTGACTTCCAGTCCAACAAAACAAAACAGTAGTTCCAGATTCGGGCAGTGGAGAAGCCTGCCTCCAAAGGAACAGACAGAGAATGATGGCCTAACTGCTTTCACTGATCTCTAACATGTGCACATGCACATTAATTTTTAAAAAATAAAAATGAGGTGACGAGCCATCTTCAATAGCCATAAAAGGTGTTTTTGTACCAATTACAATAGACCTTCATGCCAATGAAGACCTGCACTCACAACAGTAATGATATCATACCATTCACAGGTATCTACTGGCTGGTCTATTAAGTGATGTGTTTCCTTTGTAGCTTGAGGAGAGATGCTTGCAGGGTCATCCCACATTTAACTAGAAAATGTTTACTGGAAAAACATCAGTGCAACTTGTGAACATTATTATTGATTGTGGCCAGGTATTCTGGAGCAGAAAGGCTTTGGTAGCATGCTTCTGTGTTTGCTATGTAGCTCCCTCAAAGCATCTATGGAATGTCCAAAATCAGATGATGCTTACATGAGGTGTTTGGTTGGCTGGTTGGCTGAGATTTCTTTCCTCAAAGCAATAGATGTATAGGAAGAAACCAACTACTTCTAGTTTTAAGGAGACAAGTTTTGCCATGTTCCCATATCTTAGCTAACATATAGGAGGAAAACACCATAAAAGGTGCTTAGAATGAGGTCTTATTATTAATCATGGACTTTGGAAAACTTTGGCAATGCATAGCAAAGCCTTAAACAGTGCCCCTGGGGGAAGTAAGTCCCTTAATCTGGTTTTGTTCTTAAGTCTTTCATCTATCCATTATGTTCCATATGGGTATTCTCATTCTTTCCTGGTACATCTTGATGTATAAACCTTATTACTAGGGTCACATGTTTGAGGAAGCCCATACAAGTCTAAACTACCCTAATTAAATGAGTTTATCAGGCCCCAAATATGAACACAGGAAATCAAATTATACCACCCCAAATATGGTTTAGGAAACCAACATATACCAACCCAAATATGACTATAGAGACTAGAATGCAACATCCCAAATATAACTGAAATCAGTGTGTGTGGCTCCAAATATGGCTCTGAATGCTCCATCTCAAGTATGATTGCAAGACTGGCATGTACCACCCCAAATGCCTCTTTTGCAGAGAGTTTATTTCCAGCTAAGTATTTTCAGAAACTGCAGATACAAAAAAAGCCTCAAAACCAGAAAAGTTACCCTTTTGGTAAGGGAAACTTACATTTATAGCAGAAATTCCTTTGTAACCGTGCCTCCCTCTGTGAACTAAATTAAAGTTAAGCTCATCAATGGCGAAGACACTGGCTGACATCTCATAATAAACCTGACCTTGTTTATCATTGCTCTTCTTGGTCAATCTTCCTGTGCTGGCCTCCTTCACACTTTTCTTTTATGGATGCAGCTAAAGATTGAATTTAAAACTAAATTTCAAGCTAGTGCTTTAAGCTAGGTAATTCTCTTAGTGTATCCTCTGTATACATGAGACACACATGTTAATGAACTTACTTTTTTCTTGTTGAGCATTCAAGAGCTTATAAGAACAGAGAAAACAATTTTGCTGTCCTAAACCACTTAAAATAATAATTATGTTGTCATTAGCCAAATTGTAGTCAGTTTCTTCTATTTTTAATATACAGTTTTCTGAATTTATGAAAACTTTTAAAAATATACATTACTAATTTCCTTGATAAACCTAAGCACTAAAATACACAGATTTCTGTGGTTCTCTGTGACTTTGTTTCTAAAGACTCTTGTATTCTGTAAAAATTCAATCAAATAAATGTGTTTCTCTTGGTAGGTTGTTTTCCTTTGCTAGTCATGACCTTATGATGGAATGGAGAAATTTTATCTCTCTATCACTTTTTCTGCTGTTATCACTTCCAACCACAATGTGTTCCTTCTTTTCTTTCCACAGTTGTGTGACCAATAAAAGGAAACATCACAGGCACTAGTATCCTTCTCCAGTAAAGTGAGAAGTAGACAGGAAAATCAACTTTGTAATCTGTTGGAGGTAAGAAATTCAGAGATGGTAGTTCATGTTGTAAAATCAGTCTTGAATTTTTTCTTGTGGAAGAGGATTAAGATAGAATACTTGCAAAGCAGATAAGAGGCCTTAGGTTTGAAATAAATATATCCAACCAGTTTTTCTTGGGGCAGGGTGATGAAATCAGGACCTTCTTTATTCCTTTCTTGGGAACAACTTCCTTTCTGCCAGGAGTGTTACAATTTTTGGTCTTCTTGGTTTTTTATTTGTGATCTAAAAGGATACTGGGATGATACTCTTAGCCAGAAGCAAAAACTGACTTTCCTTCTTGGCTCAATAGAGCACTGGTAGTCTTGACTTCCTGGTTGTAGTGCTGGTATTATGTGCTAATCTCAATAAGCAGAATCTAATATCTAACTGGGACAAAGGATTACAAGGGTGAATGAGAACCAAGTAACACTAGTAGTTTTGGAGTCCTTTCATCTTGTAAATCTGTGTGCATTTATGGCAGAGCACAAATCATGATAAATCTATCAAATACACTTAGGGTCTAGGAATATGGACTGTTCTGACTTGGGAAAGATTCTATGTTTTCCTTCTTTCTGCATTTCCCTCCTTCCATCTTTAAGAGGAAACCTTGCCTCCCAAGAATTTAACATTCAGAAAGATAAATTTCATTTATATCTCCCTAAGTCAGCAAAAATATTCTGGTACATAGCTATGGAAACAGGAGAGGAAAATAAAGCAAAACAAACAAACAAACAAACAAACAAAAAACAGTTTTTCAGAAACTCCTGTCACGGTATTTAGCAGAAAGAAGAGAGAACTTTCTTTAGCTTTCCACTTCCTTTGGTGTATGGAGGTTAGCTGGGGAAGGCTTGTAGCTGAAGACTACTAGTTATCATTCTTGGAAATCATTTGCATTTATATAGCACCTCTCATAGGAGTGAATCAAATCATTAAAGCTACTACACTAACAAATGCTAGGCAGCAAGTACCATTACCTCCTGAGTATGCTGAGGCAGTGGAGGTCTCCCCAAGAGCCCAAAGAAGAGACAATTAAGCTCAGGTCTCCTGTGCACCTCCAGGACCCACATGATTCCCACAATGCTTAAGGGCCTTGAGACAATTTCTTTAGCACTGATAAAGTAATTTCTTGGCCTAAAATTCTGAAATACTATTTTCAAAAATTGTTTGGAACCCATTATTTCATATTTGTCTCCAAAGTTATTTGGAGCCTATTATTTCATATTTCTTTCCAAACTAGCTTGTTTTCCAGAGTTCATCTCTGAAGGAGTAGAGTGGGACTTTCTTCATAATGTTTATCTTTTTAATATACCTAAATACTTTCAGGGGTAAAACTCCTGAGATTAAAGGTATCCTGGCATTTTGTTCTAGAATGTCCATCATGTTTTTTAATTTATTAAAATAGTTTTAAGTTTGTTAACTCTAAAGAATAAAAATAATACACAGAACATCGGTCTCATTCCTTTCTGGATTTCCTCAGCTGCTACACACCAACAGGTCTAATGCCTGATAGAGGTAAAAGACCCATGGAAGAAAGACACCAGAGGGCAGTAAGATGAACTCATTTTGCGTGAGTGTTCAGTTGCAGTTGTCAGTGTTTTTTCTAATGCCTTATCAGAGGCTCAATTTGCAAACAAAGTGACAGACAAGCAAACTGAGCATGCCACCTTATACCATTCAGTCAGGCCTCCAAGTAGGCTGAAGCAGGACAAGATGATCTTTCCAGAACACCATGTCTACAATGTTGCAGAAGAATGTTGGACTATCTTTTCATTTGTGATTAAAAATATTGCAAGCATTTCAACAAAACTGTCTCGAGAAAAAGAAAATTTTTCTCAACTTAAATTCTTTTATTTATTTTATTTTTTATTAGATATTTTCTTTATTTACATGTAAATTTCTCCTTTCCCAGTTTCCCCTCCCAAAAAACAAACAAACAGTCAAACAAACAAAAACAACAAGAACAAACCCCTATTGCCTCCCCCCTCCCCATGCCTGCCACCCCACCCTCTCCCACTTATTGGCTCTGGCATTCCCCTACACTAGGCCAAGGGCCTCTCCTCCTATTGATGATCGAATTTGCAATCCTCTACTATACACATGCTGCCAAAACATTCAGTCCCACCATGTATAGTCCTTGATTGGTGGTTGGGTCCCTGGGAGCTCTGAGGGTACTAGTTAGTTCATATTGTTGTTC
The DNA here is from genome assembly GCA_019843815.1 of Montemys delectorum. Classification (NCBI taxonomy): domain Eukaryota; kingdom Metazoa; phylum Chordata; class Mammalia; order Rodentia; family Muridae; genus Montemys; species Montemys delectorum. The sequence goes on from JADRCD010199896.1 coordinate 14,814, forward strand.
GTCCTAAGGGGCTGCAAACCCTTCAGCTCCATAGAACCTTTCTCTAACTCCTTCATTGGGGCCCGTGTACTCAGTTCAATGAATGGCTGTGAGCCTCTACATCTGTATTAGTCAGGTATTGTCGAGTCTCTCAGGAGATAGCTATATTTAGGCTGGCTTGTCCTTCCTTCAGTCTCTGCTCCATAGTTAACCTGTGCAACTCCTTCCATGGGTATTTGGTTCCCCCCCCCCTTTTTTTTTTTTTACTGTTTAACTGATTTTAATAACATGACATAAAGCTCCTAGAATTGATACAATCATTATGCAAAATACATACATGAATACTGTCTTCTTTTAAAAATATAAAATAAATAAGCAAGACATGTGAAAATAGGTGTTTCCATTAATTAAATGAACATTTTTTTAAAAAAGAAAGTTTTCCTTTTGTTTCATTTGGAGAAGGGAAATTATCATTAAGACAATATTCAAGTTTATTAAAGAAGGTTAAAAAAAAAGTATTATAAAATGTTTAGCTTTCATCCGCTTCAAGGTTTATGTTACTGCCAAATTTTGCGTATAACTGCACTTTCAGGTCGGCTAACACCTGGTGGATGGACGCCACTCTGGACTCTAAGGCATCTATCTCTTCTTGCAAAGTTTTCTTTGCATCTTCTAACATTTCTTGTGTTTCTTCTTGAGAGTAGCTAATGAAAACGTCTCCGATCTGATACGGTGTTTCTTCTTCACTTCTATTTCCTCCTTTAGCTCTGTGATTCGACTTGTATTCCAAGCAAATTTGTTTATTTTTTGCTGATCTTCGAAAGTAACATTGACATCTTCTGCAGCCGCCTTCTTCATGGTGGCCGCCATCTTGGACTGGTTGGTTCCCCCTTTTAAGAAGGAATGAAATGTCCAACTTTTGGTCTTCCTTCTTAAGTTTCTTGTGGTTTGTAGGTTGTTCTTCCTGTATTCCAAACTTCTGGCCTATGGCTCAACCTTGTACTTTCCTACTGAGAACTTTCTTTGCTTTGATACTTTCCACACTGTCTCTAAAGACTATGTAGCACAGGATTCTCCCAGTTAATAAAAGATTTTTATTTCTTTTTAAAGTGTATGTGGGTGTGTGTACACCCTTCTGTACTAGAGCAGACAGATAGTTTAGAACTAGTGGGAGCCACTCTTTTCTTTCTATCATGTTGATTTCAGGGATCAAAGTCAGATTGTCAAACATCAATCATGCACCTGTACATGTTGAGTGGGCAATCTCCCTGGCCCTATGAATATTATTCTTCATAATAATGAAAAATATTACCTCTAGCAAGGTATTACAGGCAGATTGCTTTGAGTATTCTTGTCAGACACATGAAGCAACTCACATGTGTCTTCTCCCAATGCCAGAGTTGATTGAGTAATAATTCTCAAGTTACTTCTGTTTCACTGGTTCTGTTGGCTGCAACTCACCAGGTCTTCCCAGTTTCATATGCTAATAAGGCTACTGGCAATCACAGTTTCTTTTAGTCCAGTCCTAATTATTAGCATTAGCTTTCAGGTCATTCATTACACTTCATACATATATCAGAGTGTCTACAAAAGGCTTAAGAGCCTGACGATTTCAGAGACCTTGTTAAAAGCAGAAGCAGAGCTAATACAGATGCAAAAAGACTGACTGAAATTATGTCATTTGCAAGAAATTGGTTGGAACAGAAAACATCATGTTATATAAAATAAACCAGACTCAGACTCATATAATTTTAGAAACAAGATTCTTACACTTCAACTATAAGCCCACAATTCTCAGACTTTGGTCTCAGTAATACCTGGGATTTAGTTCCTAAAGAATTATGACTCTCTACCCATTTCCAGGCTTAAGAAAGACAACCTGGGCTGTGAAATGTCCACTTAACATATTCATGACATGTCTACGTATCTCTCAAGATATGGACTTTGCTCAAATGGCCCATGAAACAAAACAAATACCTTTACCTTCAACTGCAACAAGAGATTTTCCCTTTCAGTCTCATGACCACCTCTCTGGAACCCAAAGCATGTTCTCTAACAGTG
>JADRCD010199897.1:0-14879 GCA_019843815.1 Montemys delectorum
AGGAACCTTGTCTTGGAAAAACAAATAAACAAAACCCAATATTTCAAGTCATAATTAACTACATCTCAAGTCTGATAGCCACACGGCTAATTGCTGCCTTATGAAATATCTCAATAAGAAGTATTTTGCTGGCTGTGGTGGAATGTGACTGTATAATCCCAACACTTGTGAGGCGAAGCTGGGAGGATCAGGGCTTCAAAGCCATCTTTGTCTACCCTCGTGAGTTCAAGGTTAGCCTAAGCTATGTGATAATCTGTCTCAAAATAACATATACACAAAGAAAAAGACAGAAAGACGAGGAATGTTTCCATTTTCATAGCCCATTCTATCAGACAACACAGATCTAAGAAGTTAAGTCCTTTCCAGGCTGATAGAACATGAGGTCTAAGTAAGTTATATTACATTTAGCTTCCTTTCATAGGCCTACCGAAGTTTCTCCCCCTGGAGAAGGACACCTTTAGATACTTCGTCTTAGGATTTAATTAATGTTTGCTGGAGAGCACTTACTTCAGTCTCACAGTGTGTGCTGTATAATAATAATAGGTTTGTTTTCTCACAAGTCAGCAGACATTCATTCCCTGGTTACAAGTGTTTCACCCCAAAGGAGACCTGGTCACCGTTAAGCAACTACTCATTTCCCCAACTCCCACAGATCGGCTGTATATGTTTCTCCAGATTTGCCTGTTGTTGTGTTGTAGAGAGATGGAATTTTACATTATGTTGCCTTTAGCTTCTGGCTTCTTTCACTTAGCAAAACATTTTCAAGGTGCATTCAGGTTGTAACAAATATCGTTACTGCATTTGTGTCTGTAGCTAAATAATACTCCATTACGCTGAGTATTTGCTATGTTATTTACTTTTGTACTTTGTACTTTTCAGCTATGGTAGATAACAATACTATGAATATTCTAGAACAAATTTATATGGAGAAGCATGCTTTCAGTTTTTTCATATATACAGATATATGAAAATATATGTGAATATATTTGAAATATATGTGAAAAGAACATGTATTTACACAGGTCATATCATATGTAGCTCTGACTGGCCTGGAACTTGCTATGCAGGCTGGTTTCAGACATAGAGGTCCATCTGCCTCTGCCTCCAAAGTGGAGAAATTCAAAGCCATAAACCACCACGACAGCCAATTTTCTTGATAATATAAGTAGATAATATAAGGTTGTAGTGCAACTTTGAGCTTAGTTTTTTGAGAAACTGCCACCGTTTTGTAAATCAGCTATACAACCTCTCCTCACTGTGTCGGTCCAGTGAAGAACCGTTTCTCTCTTAACAGTGCCCCAACATACAGGAATTACTTGTTTACTGTTGGATTGAATGGATGCACTTTATTAGCCTGTTGGAAATCGGAGTCTCGTTCATGTTTACAGAGTGCCAACTGTGTTCTGATAGAGAGCAAGGCAGTGGGCCTATGCTGTGTAGCAATGCGCCGCGGACCAGGCTTTTACGCCCGATACTGCAGGCATGACTGGTGTAGACAAGTGTGCGTGGCAGCAATGGAGAGTGTTCTAGTTGAAGAAGACATGTAATCGATAGTCAGAGCACTGTTACTTTGTGCCTGGGAGACTCGGTGAAAGCCTCACACAGGAACGGACATTTGGTTCAGTCTTCACTGCCAAGGGCTAGTCAGGAGGGAAGGAAGTCAGCACTAAGTAAAGCATTTTTTCTAGATGAATCAGGGTATAGAGCTATGTATAAGTGACCTCACCCATAAGAAGACTAGACTCCACGGTCTCCATTCTTTCAAAACCTTGTCATTTGTGGGCTGAGGTTAGCTCAAAGCAACCAGAATTGAGTAGTTTGACACATCATCTTTGGTCAGTCTCCAACTCTGGCAGAAACGAGTGAGCTTCTCTTCTTTGGAGTGAGCAGAAGAGCAAGCCAAAAGCCAGAGCCACGAGAAGCGATCAGCCAGGACTCACAGGTTGCTGGGTGCACGAGCTTCCAATGCCTGAGGAGGGCAGCCCTAAGAGAACTTTCCTCACCTAGCCTCCTGTTTCACTCCGTATTTCAATCAAGTGAGGCTCAACCCACGCCCAGTCTGCTGCCTTTCCAATATAAAGGGATCCATGCTTTGTTGGTTAATATAAACGACAGAAGACGGATGTAATTTTATCCTGTGGCCTCGTAACCTGGGATAGAATGAAAACAGTTTAGGGTAAGTCAAGCTGGATCCCAGCTGGTATCTTTTCAACCTTTTTTTTTTTTTTTGCCAGCCACACTTAAGGGTTCTGTGAGCCTAAGAGCTCAGAAGGAGGCAAATGCTTGTAGAAAACGGGCACATATGGTGAGTTGTTTGCTTGCTCATTAATATAAACAACAGAAAACGGAGCTGCGTTTTATCCATTGCCTATCAGGGTAGTAGATCGGATGATTTAAGGGTAGCGTGTGGACATTCACCGCTTTTTTTGTTTGTTTGTGTTTTAGAAAGATCCGGAACAGGTGGGTGGGGATGTGGAGAGGGTTAAAGAACTAAGAGGGAAGAGACAGATAATGTGAACAGTTAGGGTCCTCTTTTCTCCTCACAGGAATTGGAGCCATGCTGGTCTTTTAGAAGCAATTTTAGTATCTTTAGAATGTCTTATGTTCTATCCCCAAGGCTGTCTTTATGGCTGACTTTCCTGAATTTCTGGATTATAAAAGTGAATGTAAAGTTCTTGGAATAATGCCTGTCAAATAATATACACCAGGTTAATATTAGAGTAATTATTATGTTATGAATCAGCTTTATCTCTCCAGTTAGGTATTAAGTTCTTGGCCGGTGACATCAGCTCATCTTGTTCTTTACCTCGCCAATACAATGTTCTTACTATACTGATGGTATTGGGCTCTCGGACAAATTATTTCCCTTTTGTGAGCTCTGGTAGGTAGGGACCATACACAAATTTGTGTAGAGTTCAATCTGAGTTCATAAACACTATTTGTCACCTACTGTTTACAGGTACCCTTCCTAAGCCCTACACACCCTATACTAAAAAGTATGAAAAAAATAAATGTGAGCTCAAAGTGGTTTGCATGAGAGAGGAGCACGGATCCCAGCATGGTGGAGGTTCACAACCACCAGCCCACAGGGGGAGTTAGCTGGGACTCCGTAATGATCCCCTGTCCCCGCCACCCCTGAAATACTGTTCCTTGCCCAGGAGCTTGCTTGCCCGATCCCATTGGGTGCAGAGGGCACCGGAACTGGTTTCAATGCTCTCCTTGGCTTCAGGTGCGGTGGGAACCAAGGCCAGGGCAGCCAAAGCCTGGGAGTGGCTCCGCCCATCCCATGCTCCTGTCCAATCAGAGAGCGACTCTTGCACAAGCTGCGCCCAATCAGGAGCGGCGAGAGCTGCGCCCCGAGCCCGCGGGCGCCCAGCAAGCCCAGAGTCGCGAGCTTGCCGCGGAGGTGCGGCGGCCGGGACGGAGCTCCGTGCGAGCGGCGGCGGGACGGGGGTCAGGCTGAGGAGTTAGCGGTGGCGCGGACCTCACCGCCGACGCCAGGACTCTGCTCAGCCGGATGCTGGTGAGTACGACCCGCGGTGGGGAGCGAGCTAGGCGCCGCAGGTGGACAGCGCGGGGCGCCGGCCGCGAGGTCCTAGCGCCGAGCATCTCGGAGCACCGCGTAGCGAGCCAACGCGGAGCGCCATCGCACCACCAAGTCGGGGAAGCCCCGACTGGGTTCGGTGGGGGAGGGGGGAGGAAATGAGGCGAGGCGGCCTCCTTGGGGTATTCGTAGGGAGATCCCCATGACCCCCACACTCATCACAGCACTTCTTGCCAGCCCGTGCCTTCCCCTGAGATCCAAGTCGGCCAGGGCGACTTCGTTGTCCTGAGCGGGGAGGCAACAACAGGTGTCCTTGGAGATGGTGCCTCGCCCCACCCCCGCTCGAAATCCGGGCCTTGGCGTTGCGCCCCAGCTTCGGGGTGTTCTGAATCGGGACCCCAGCCTGGCCTCTCAGGCTCTTTGCCCGCTGGACAGCGCCCAGGGGCCGCCTGGACCCCGGGCCTTGGATGGAGTTTCCTGAACGCGTTGCCAAGCAATTTGCTGGACACCGCCTCTCGTCGGGATGGATGGTTAAGGGGAGGGGGTTATTTATTGGACACTAGCCTCTCCCTGGGAGGATGAAGAGTGCGTGCGTGTGTGTGTGTGTGTGTGTGTGTGTGTGTGTGTGTGTGTGTGTGTGTTCCCATACAGACTCTGCTGAAGGAAGCTGCCTGAGGGCTGTAAGTGAATCATTAACTCTGGTTTTGTGCAGCTACTGCCCCTGCCTGCATTTCTCTCGCTCCCTGTCTCCTTCATGCGTTCTGTGCTGTTTGCTCTCCTTATTTATAAAGTGACAATTCTGATTGCACTCGTTGTGTGGAAGATTATGTGAGCCACGGTCTTAAAAAAAAAAAAATCAAGCATAGCACCAAGTATTCAAAAAATGCTGGCTCTTACTATTGTGAAGTGGGTGATTGTTTTAAGAGTAAATCAGACTTGTCCAAACTGGCCCCATAGCCATTTGGAATATTTAGCAGTTTTCTACTTTCCTTGGAGAAAAATGTTACTGTTACTGATTTAAAGGTAATGAATATATCCTGTGGGGGAGCAGATGGGAAAGAGAAGTGAATTTCAATTAGTAATCAATGCTTTGTAACCCTATGAATGTTTTGTGAAAAGAATATTATGATACTTTTGTTGAATTCTCTCTCTCTTATTTGTATGGGTAATTGGAGTGGTGAAGGAATTATTTTTAGCATTTTATGGCTTGTACTCTTTTTTTTTTTTAAGGTAAGGGGGGAGGGGTACAGAAACACACATACACAATTCTCAGCCTTATAACAAAATGCCAACAGCTGAAAGAAACCCAAAGTTTGTGTTTCTGCCTTCGTGCCGTTGATGGGATGTCTGTCTGGGGTGGTCTAGTTCAGTCCTTTGCCGTTGTACCCTCTCCGCCCCTGGCCGTTTAACCTGAGAGTCAGAGAGACAGGTGACTACATGTTGATTTGTGTTTCTGACCCTAAGATATCACATGCATCACATATTAGAGTTGTGAGCCTTCTCCTCTGGAACCAACCCTAAAGACCTCTGTCTGTGTTCTCAGTGGACATTTGTCTGTCTTGCCATCCCACTCCACTCCTGAGGCCTGGACCTTCGAAGGGAAAGGTCAGACAAACTCTCCCGGTTTTCCTGTGGTTGCCAGAGCCTTGCCTACCGTAGGATCAATATACCCACACAGAGAGCGAGCTGCTTCTCGGTGTCCGAGATGGGTTTCTCGATGTAGATCTTGCAAGTGTGAGATTAGTGTGGCTTTTGAGCTGTCATTCTGTGGACTTTTCCTTTCCAGTGGAGTGGGAAGATCTGAAGCTCTAGCCAGGAAGGGACAGGTATGTGGCACGGGGCAGATTGCTGGATCCAAAGGTGGACTCCCACCTGCTGGGAGCTCGGGCTCTAACTATGGCTGGGAAACCTGGGCACCCTGCTTTGGTTCTCTGAGCTAGGCTCCACATGGGCGATACTGGTTTTATGAAATAGTGAAAGACAGGGTGCTAAAAAAATAAAATAAAATAAAATGCTCCACATGAGTGATACTGATTTTATTAAATAGTGAAAAGACAAGATGCTAAATAATAATAATAATAACAACAACAACAACAACAACAACAATAATAATAATAATGCTAGTAGATGAGAAGCCCATAGCACAGCCCCTGGACACAGTTAGATGTCTGTGGTATCTAAGAGGTTCTAACAGTAAGAGTTGATAAAGGCCAGATTGAGAGTCAACTCCTAGGGCAGTTGACAGAATGAGGAGCTGAAGTGGAGTCATTGAGAACAAGGTAGAATAGACAGACGGGCGAAGGCACAGAAGACCACACGTGTTGCTTTAATCTGCTTGGGGTAAATAGTAAGTAATCCCAGATCTCGTTACTCAACAGTCTCTCAAACTTCTTGCTCACTGATGCTGTGTGTCTAGGCGAGTCAAATCAGCCTCCCTCAAGGGCCCTACTGACCTCACTCACTGCAAAGAGAAAGACATCGATGGGACAGCACTATCACATTTAACATCTGCTGGGAAGTGAGTGTTGGCTGGCCCGACAGCTCCATGCTGTTGACCAAGGTCAGTGACATGGCCAAGTGTGATGTCAGAGACAGTATAAGCTTCCTGAAGATAGGGAGATATGGTTATGGAGATCGGAAACTGGGGGAAACACCCCCCCTCCCCCAAGGTCAGGGAAGTTACCCAGAGTCAGATGATGAAGAATTTTGTGGACCAGGCACTTGGATCTTTTTATGTTATAGGCAGCAAATATGTGTGTGTCTCTGTATGCGTGTATCTGTGTATATATCTCTCTGTGTGTGTTATGTGAGAGTGTGTGTCTGTGTCTATGTCTCTGTGTGTGTATGTGTGAGTGTCTGTGTGTGTATGTATGTGTGTGTATGTGTGTGGTGCATGGTGTGTGTGCGCACGTGTGTGTGTACACCCGTTTGTGCACAAAGAAACCAGAGGAAGATTTCGGGTACACTGCTCCACCCTCTCCTCCTCGTTATCTTGAGACCCGGCCTCTCATTGTACCTGGGGCTAGGCTGGTGGTCAGCAAGACCCTATAGTTCTCCAGCCTCTGTCCTCACACCACTCTGAAGCCTTTTACATGGGTGTTGGGCATTAATTTGAACTCAGGCTCTCGGGGTGTAGAGCAGGCACTATGACCTCCGGAGCCATCTCCCCAGCTCCTAACGAAGTTAAGTTGAGATTTAACAAGGTCAGATTTCCAGGACAAACTCAAATCTCCAGTAGCACTGGGGAGCGGAGTTTGAAACTGGTGAAATTCAAAGCAAGAGGTGGCGAGGTCTTGATCAGCCCAACAGTGGCTTGTGTGGGCTTGTCTTCCTACAATGCTTGTGTTCTCCCACCTTGACTTTTTTTTTTGTTTTGTTTTTTCGAGACAGGATTTCTCTGTGTAGCCCTGGCTGTCCTGGAACTCACTCTGTAGACCAGGCTGGCCTCAGAAATCTGCCTGCCTCTGCCTCCCAAGTGCTGGGATTAAAGGCATGTGCCACCACTGCCCGGCTCACCTTGACATTTTTATCTTGTAATATCATCAAAACCAACCAACCAAACAAACAAACAAAAACCCATCTAATATGGTAGTTCCCAAACTTAGGCAACATCAACAGACTGGAAGGCTCCAGTGGGCAGAAACGGCTGACTTCGCCCCCAGTCCCACCTCAGAGTTTCTGAATCAGTCAATCCAGGGTCAAGCCTGAGAGTAAGCTTTCCTGCCCAGTGTTCCGAGGATGCTGCTGATACTGTCGGCCCAGAGGCCTCACAGTGAAAAGCTGTAAAGGCAGAAATTCTTCTGGGAAGACTTGAGAGGGAGGGCCAATGAAAGGTTCTGGTACTTTGCCCTAGGCTGCCTTGAGCATCGGGGTGTGTAGGAGTCACCAAACCTCCAGTTCTTATTAACTTCTTGCTTCTTTGATTTTTTTTTTTTTTTAATCAGAGCCTTATTATGTAGCTCTGCCTGGTCTAGAGCCCTAAGCAATTCTCCTGCCTCAGCCTCCTAAGTACTAAGTTACAGGTGTGTACTACACCACCCAGGCTTATGTTTAAATGTCATGTGCAATTCTCATAAGGAGAAAATGCCGAGCAGCTCCCATTTGGAGCTCCTAGAAGCATACAAGGGCTGCTTTGTCCCACCCCCTTGTAGTTCTGCCCAGCGTCTCCGTTCTGTCATTGAGCACACACCCTTTCAGCTGGCTCCAGCCTTCTCTCTCCCTGGCCTGTCCACTCATCCAAACCTTGGTCCCTCATACTCTTTTGTCCTCCCAGTCTAACGTCTTCTGGAGCTTGCTTGCCCACGGGGTGGACCTTTGGCTGAGTCTTAGCAGGGTCAGACCAAGAAATTGCTCGTCTCGCTTGGTTTAGCCTTCGTGACTAAACATCTGTATGGTGTGGTCACTTGCAAATTGCAGCCCATCTCTACCCCAATTATAAATAATCCTCTGAGAATCCAAGATCAAGCAGGCCAAAGCTCTTTGGCTTGCTGTAACGGGAGGGGCAAGTCACAGCAGCCCTCCCAACGCTGACTCATTGCCCTCGCAATGACAGAGTGTTTGAAAAATGGTTGTTAAAGAGAAAACATGTTGCTTTGTACAGGAAATGAAACACGAGTTTCTTTTCTTTCTTCTTCTTGGTTTGGACATAAAACACAAACCTCTTTCTGGGAGCCAGCTAACTATTGTGTGCCCTCCCTAGAATGCAGCATGTGAACACATGACGTAGTTTGAGGCTCAACGTTTTGAGTGCTAGATAGTGGCTTAGAAGATGTGTCTCCAGGTAAAGATGAGCATATGATGGCTCCATGGGATGTAGGTAGAAAATTCTAGAAACAGTGTATATTGCTCATAGAAAATAAGAAATACAGCGAGCCAAATCTTTGAAAGGGCCCAATATTTGACAGATAAGCACACTTAGCAGGCATGTTTTTGAAACAGGCAAATCTCTCAGGGTTCTGGGTTTCTCCCAAGGTACTGGTAAGAAAGCTTGGAACCAGGATTCTTGTTCTGTAGGCCTGAGGCCATCTGTTTCTCTCTCCAGGTAATTCTGAAAAGCGTGTAATTTCCTCCCCTCCTACACACCCTGCTTCAAAGGGCCCTTCCCTTGGTGACTTCATGAGGCACTAGAGCATCTTCCTGCATCCTAGGTCTCCAGGAAACTTTGAAGTTTCAAAAGATGCCATAAACAGAACCCTGGCCTTAAGAGCGAACCACGAGCCGGGCGGTGGTGGCGCGCATCTTTAATCCCAGTACTTGGGAGGCAGAGGCAGGCGGATTTCTGAGTTCAAGGCTAGCCTGGTCTACAGAGTGAGTTCCAGAACAGCCAGGGCTACACAGAGAAACCCTGTCTTGAAAATCCAAAAAAAAATAAATAAATAAAAATAAAAATAAAAATAAAAAAGAGTGAACCATGAGAGACTCTAGACAGGAAGGATTAAAACGTTGAACAGATTCAGAAAGTGCTACTCTGCCACTGGATAACATTCATCTGGCAACTCGATATGAAATATCGTATGTCAAATATGTCCAAACCTCAGATACCTAGAACGCTGTCCCTATGTGTGTATATTAAACAGTTGTAGGAAATAGATTTACAGTACTGTTGTTGCCTTTCTGAAGTGTCATACCTAACATAAAAATACTAGTCGAAATTCTAAAGACAGATAGCAAGATAAGGGAACAATAATAAGAGGGCGGGATTAAAAACTCAAGGCCTTGCACGTTTTCTCCATCCTGTGCCCTGCTGGCCCCTTACTAACCTGGACTCGTGACCTCCAGTGGCTTCACTGATGAGAAAATGGCGGCCAGTGATTCCGATGTTTGTGATGGTCCAGTGTGGCCTTTGGAAGGTGACTCACTTGATGGTATTGACAATCCTTCTGGGTACAAAACTCTGAGGAAGAAGTTACAGGGACTCTGTGCCTTCTCACACAGCCTCTATTCTGAGAGTGAAAGAGCATACTAATATTCACATAAATTAATATAAGTTAATGGTGAGACCACAAACAGTAAGTAGGCAAATGACTAAGAAGGTACTGAGTTCCAGGAGCTCAGAGACCCGATTGAGGAGGTCTACGAAAAAGCAGGTACTGTGGGAGGAATGTAGAAATAGGATTTCATGAGGCAAAAGCGCTGGATTTGTAGAGAATGAACCACTGTGGACTGTGATTCTGCTTTGGTGACTCACTTCAGGCTCCCTGACAAGACTGCCTCATCTGGAATGAGAGAGTCGACAGAAATCCGGGGAGTTGGTGTGGGTGCCCTCTGCCCATCTAATATGAATACTCACGCACATAGAAATTTGCACAGCCGCTTAACTAATTCATTAGCAGGCAAATAGCACAGGTCTCTGATGTGACCTTCTTAACATGCCCATTTTATTAATAGGAAAGCACTTGGGAGCTAAGGCTGTCAAACCTCTTTATAAATAAAGTCTAACCCTACCATAAACTCTGCCATCTGGCTTCTACTTCTAAATGACTGAAAGGTCAAATGGGTGGTTCAAAGTCACGCAGGGATCCCTGGACACATCCACGTTAACTGATCCCACCTTTCCTGCCTCAGCTGGTGTCTAGATTACGTTGCTTCCCAGATCTCCCCAAGGATGGTGACACTAAGGACTTAGGGCCCTGTCATCTAGCTAGGATGTCTCCAGCTAGCATTACGTACCACACAGATCTTCAACTGTTAGTGCCTAAAGCTCCTTGTTAGTTTTAAATTTAGATTATTAGACAATTTTCTTTCAGGCTTAAAGCCATCACTTTAATTAAGAAAGTGCCACTTTTGTGCTGTGGTTCTGTGCAACTATGCTGTGTGAGCCAGGCAGTGGTGGTGCACGCCTTTAATCCCAGCACTTGGGAGGCAGAGGCAGGCAGATTTCTGAGTTCCAGGCCAGTCTGGTCTACAGAGTGAGTTCCAGGACAGCCAGGGCTATACAGAGAAACCCTGTCACAAAAAACAAAACATAAATAAATAAATAAATTAAATTAAATAAGATGGCATTGAGTTCTTTCAACCAAATGTCAGCCAGGGTAGTAGTGGGTTTGTCCATTGCTTTCAATCTGTTTGAACTTGGGAGTGGAATGCCAAACCATTACTGGCTTGATACTGTTCTCTATTACACTTGCTGCTCCTCCTCCTCTTCTTCCTCCTCTTCTTCCTCTTCTTCCTCTTCTTCCTCTTCCCCCTCCTATCCCTCCTCTTCCTCTTCTTCCTCTTCTTCCTCCCCTTCTTCTCACTCTTCTTCCTCCCCTTCATCTTCCTTCTCTATCTCCCCCTCCCCCTCTTCTTCTTGGTTTGTTTATCCATGAGTGTAAATGTCTGTGTGTGTGTGTGTGTGTGTGTGTGTGTGTGTGTGCCACAGCATTAGTGTGAGGGTCAAAGGGCAACCTCAGGTGCCAGTCCCACCTTCTACCTTTTTTGAGGCAGGGTCTCTTGTTTTTTGTTTTTTGTTTTTTTTCCACCTGTGTATACCAGACTAGCTGGTCTTCAAGATTCCAGGGATTTGCTACTTTTCTCCACTGCCCATTTCCTCATGCTGAGATTGTAGTAGATGCTTGTACTGTGTATCAGGCTTTTACATGGGTACTAGGGATTTGAACTCGGGTCCTCATACTTGCATGGCAACCACTGTTATCCACTGAGCCATTTCCCCATGAAGTGGAGACTTAAGGGTTCTTTGGAGAGTCAGTTGTGTTGGATGGCGTTTTGCTGGGGCTTTCCTGAAGTGGACACAGGTAAAAGGCTAAGGCAGACTCGTGAAGTAATGTTTCACTGAAGCAGATATGGGAAAAAGGATGTTCTGCTAGAGTAAGCCTGTGAAAGGACACGTGATGGAGGATTCTTTGCTAATAACACTCACGCATTATTGGCACATGAGATTGGTCTGCCTTACATTGCCTAGTTGAGCTGTATTTGTTGGGACTCCATAGAGAGAGAAGCACCAAAAAACTTCTGGTGGTGTGCCACAGCTTCTGTGGAATCCGGCTAATTGCAGAGTGATGTCAGCTGAGACAGATGCATGTGCTGAGGCAGGACCTGTGGAGGACACGTGATGTCTGGAGGGAGTATAAAAAGGGCTCCACAGACAGTGACGGAGGCTGAGCTAGGCTTGTTTATAGAGTTGGCTGTGCAATGCTTGTTAGTCTCTCACGTCCTCTGATCTTCACTTACCTGAGAGAGGCACAGCTGAGAACTCCTGGCATTCCTCCTGGTCCCTCCTGCTGACTTGTGCCAAGGCTGAGGCCTGGCTGCCTCTGCTAGGTCGAGCCACCACTGCTGATTTCTGTTTGCTCTACGGAACTGGACTGCTGGCGTTATCCGTGAAGTGTCAGCAAGTGGATCGAGCGGACGCTACTAACCTGTGAACTGAACTGCCAATTTTCAGATAACACAGATGGGAGTTGCTCCAAAGAACCGTTTCTAAACAGGTCCACTTCCCCGGTGTCCTTTCTTCTTCACTACCTCTGGTGGGTAGTGGGCTAGAAGGGAGGTTAAAGTGTTTAAGAACCATCATTACAAATAGGTTTTGAAAAAAAAAATTAAAGTTACATCCCCAGACCCACACTTGCTTTTTTTTTTTGGAAGTGAAATGCTCTATTTCAAATCAGATCGGATTTCACTGTTTGCTTAAGAAACTGAGTGCCTGTGCATCTTTCTTGACGGACACTTTTGGAAGAGAAGACCTAGAATGCTATGATTAAGGGGTTGGGCTGAGGCGCGTCAGGCAGTGCTGAGGTGATGTGTGTTGTATGTATTTTTTTTTAAAGATTTATTTATTTACTATATGAAAGTACACTGTAGCTGTCTTCGGACACACCAGAAGAGGGTGTCAGATCTCATTACAGATGGTTGTGAGCCACCATGTGGTGGCTGGGAATTGAACTCGGGATCTTTGGAAGAGCAGTTGGTGATCTTAACTGCTGAGCCATCTCTCCAGCCCGAGTTGTACGTATTAACTGTTCTTGTGAGCCCAGAGTTGTCAGAACCACAGCTCACTTTCTTATCTCTCCACCCTAGCCAAACATCTTTTTTTTTCTTGTGTCTGCATTTTCCCGATTCAGAGGTGGAACAGCCGAAGTGCGTGGAAAACGTCCATTGTTATTGAAGTGATCAAAGTCCCTGCCAGCATCTCTCTGGCTCATTGAGTTTTTCTAGGTGTCTGGTCCTCTGCAAGGCAGGGTCTTCTCTTCTCTCTTGCACCTCCTGGCAGTGAGTATGTCATTCTGCATCCGAGGCAGGGTCTGAGGTCGGGGTGGAGCTGGGCTTTGGATCCACTTCCTTTTTTTTTTTTTTTAAAGTTTTTTTTTTTTTTTTTTTTTTAAAGATTTATTTATTTATTATATGTAATACATTGTAGCTGTCTTCAGACACACCAGAAGAGGGCATTAGATCTCATTACAGGTGGTTGTGAGCCACCATGTGGTTGCTGGGATTTGAACTCAGGACCTTCGGAAGAGCAGTCGGGCTCTTAACCGCTGAGCCATCTCTCCAGCCCCTGGATCCACTTCCTTTAATCCCTTAGGTTTGGAAGCTGCGCCCTTAGTCACCACTCTGGTGTCTGGAAACCAACGGGAAAGCACTCGAAAGCATCCGTGGGCGGTGTGTCCACTGCTCGCATACCTGTGGAGAGCCCCGTGGCAGAAAGTTGCGCTCATTTTTGCACTATCAGTTCACATAGTCAGTTGTGCCATTAAAGCACACCTCTCTCTCTCTTTTTTTTTCTCTCTCCCTCCTTCCTTTCTCCTATCTCCTTTTCCTGGGTGTTTCTATTACAAACTCACATTTATCTAGGGACTGTATGAGAATGGGGTAACCTAGTTGAGTACACTTGTCTGACAGCCACTCACCTATCAGTCTCTTTGACATGAGTGGGCAGTGCTGGCTGCAGCAGCCTGCCAGCCCCTGGCATGGTGTTTACTGACTCCTCTATCCGAGCCACCCAACACACTCAGGGCCCTGGTGTTCACATGTCCTGCTGTTGGTGGGTTTTAAGTTCCTCATGCCTGAGCAGGCCTCGGGGATACAGTTCTAAAGAATCAGAGTCATTTAATGCCGCCATATTAGCCTCTCATCTGGGAGGCTTGGGTGGTCTCAGCGGTGGTCACTGGATCGGGGACTTAGATCTTCTGTCATTTGGTTGCATTTTCCTTGTGAGCAGGATATAGCGTGTGTACCTATCAAACTGGGCCCTTTCTGGCTGTGAGAAAGCCAGGTTAAGAGAGTCAATTCATTTATTGCATATGTGCCTCTACTTATAGGAGGAAAATTTACAGGTGAGGAAAGTATATTGGATGATCGGAATATGGCGAGATAGCTAAAAGCCTCTAGCCAGTCTGCTCAAGTTTGAGTTGTGAGGCCTAATAAGTTATTTAACCTCTGTATGTCTCATATTCCTTATCTTTGTAAAGGGATAATAGTAGAACTGCTTAGCTTTGCTATGAGCATAGCATAGGTTATTTAATTTAGAGTTGTAGAACACTTTGACACTGATGTCCTATCCACCTTATTTTTGTGAGGCAGGGTCTCAAACTGAATCTGAAGTTTGCTATCTTAGGCAGAGTAGCTGGCTAGAGAGCCTCCAGGATCTCCCGGCTCTGGGCCTCGGCACTGGGGTTACAAGTGTGAGCTGCTATGTCTTTGGTTTCTTACATGGGTGCTGGGAATCCAGATTATTTAGCACTAAGACATCTCCTCAGGACCCTACTCTGTCATCCTGAATGGGAATGCATCATTGGCCAAGTCTGGATGTTGAGTTTGAAAGCCTGTTAGACATTGACATGAATTGGTCATTGGGCGGAATCAATTGAGAATTTGAATCTGGAGGCATGTATACGAGGGTCTTAGGCTTGGTGATGGGACCTATGGTGGTTTGAATGAGAATGGCTCCTCACCCCCTTAGGGTCATATCTTGGAATGCTTAGTTACCAGAGAGTGGAATTGTTTGGGAAGGATTAGGAGGTATGGCCTTGCTGAAGTAGGCGTGCCCTTGTTGGAGGAAGTATGTCACTGGGAGTGGGCTTTGAGGTTTCAAAATGGTCTCAGTCTCTCCCTCTTTGCCTGCTGCCTGTGAATCAGGATGTAGCTCTCTGCTACTGTTCCAGTGCCACGTGTGCCTGCCTGCCTGCCTGCCTGCCTGCGTGCCTGCCTGCGTGCCCGCGTGCCTGCGTGCCTGCCTGCGTGCCTGCCTGCGTGCCTGCCTGCCTGCGTGCCTGCCTGCCTGCCTGCGTGCCTGCGTGCCTGCCTGCGTGCCTGCCTGCCTGCGTGCCTGCGTGCCTGCGTGCCTGCGTGCCTGCCTGCCTGCCTACCTGCCTGCGTGCCTGCGTGTGTGCCTGCG
>JADRCD010199897.1:17520-45386 GCA_019843815.1 Montemys delectorum
CTTTCTTTCTTTCTTTCTTTCTTTCTTTCTTTCTTTCTTTCTTTCTTTCTTTTTATTGGATATGTTCTTTATGTACATTTCAAATGTTATCCCCTTTCCCGGTTTCCCTCCTTCCTGGAAACACCCTATTACATCTCCCTCCTCCTGCCTCTATGAGGGTGTTCCTCCATCCACCCATCCACTCCCACCTCTCTGCCCACAATTCCCCTACACTGGGACATCTATCAAGCCTTCATAGGACCAAGGACCTCTCCTTCCATTGATACATGACAAGGCCATCCTCTGCAACATATGCAGCTGGAGCCATGTGCACTCCTTTGTTGATGGCTTAGTCCCTGGGAGTCCTGGGGGATCTGGTTGGTTGATATTGTTGTTCTCCTTATGGGGTTGCAGACCCCTTCAACTCCTTCAGTCCTTTCTCTAACTCCTCTATTGGGGACCCTGAGCTCAGTCCAATGGTTGGCTGCGAACATCCGTCTCTGTATTTGTAAGGCTCTGGCAGGGCCTCTCAGGAGACAGCCATCATAACAGGTTTCACAAAGGAAGGCAGGTTGATGCATTTTAGATATTAAACTCCCAGAGCCTGCTGTACTGAAGCCCAGCCAACCAGCCAGCCAGCCCGCCCCTGTGGACATGTCAGCTGTGCCAATCCCACCAGGGTGTCTGGGTTCATCTATCCTGGCAGTTGGAGAAACCCACACACCCCTGCTTCCAGTCAGCACTTGGACTTGGGATGTATGCTGTGTGTGAGTAGTCTAGTATACAATCTGTGTACAAGGATAAGGTCAAAGGTCACAATCAGGCTGGGACCACTCGCAGCTGCAACTTTGAGAGGCCCCCTGCTGTGGTCGTATGTGTGTGTGTGTGTGTGTGTGTGTGTGTGTGTGTGTGTGTGTATGTATTGTTGCTGGCTGGCCTGCTGGCTGGCTAGCTTGGCAGTCTGCCTGTGTCAGGATTCTCAGAAAAGGGAAGCAGATCCTCTCTACATTGCTGAAAATGGAAATAAGGAATTATCAGCTCTGGGTCAGTGGAAGCCACTGTGTTGAGCTTCCCTCTGCAGCTCTGGAATGGTTCTGTCTTGTTTTGAACAGCCTGAAGCTGAGTGGAACGGGAAGTGTTGTTCTCGGGCCGAGTCTTTAACAGGGAGTCAGAGGTCCCAAGGAGATTGTCTGTTGCAGTTTGGGCAGACTGTCCATACAGCACCTTAAACCACAGATGATATCATGTGGATCACTGAAGAGATCCAGAGAGCCCCAACATGTGAGAAAAGGACAAGAACCAGTCCCAGGGGGGAGGCTTCCAGGCATGCGTCTCACCTGTGGTCCGCCATGCAGAAGTCTTCCTGATGCAGAACATAAGAGTGTAGCTGTAACCCAGGCTGTGGTGGTGCACGTCTTTAACCCCAGCACTGGGGAAGCAGAGGCAGGCAGATCTCTGTGAATTTGAGGCCAGCCTGGTCTACAAAGCTAGTTCCAAGACATCCAGGGCTACACAGAGAAACCCTGACTTGAACAACCAAATTAAAAAAAAAAAAAGATTGTAGCTGTGTGAGACCCTTGGGTGTACCAACAGAAAGGCCATGCTATAGGTAAGTGAAAGGGGGTTGGTTCTTCACGACTAGTAAGATGGAGCACACCCCCCCAAGCTGACCCCACTGCAACGCTACCCTCAGCCCCCTCTGGCCTTCTCTTCTCTCTTGAGCTTGAGCCTCCTTGTCTCTGTGTTGCCTAACAACCGACCCCAGTGGAGGAAGCACATGTATCTCTCTTGCCTGGCTTCCTCTGGGTTCCTGGTTTTCTACCCCTACAGGATGATGGCAGACTCGGACTCCCAAGTGGCTGCTTATCAGGCCCAACCTTGATTGTTAGCCTTCCCTAGACCTTAGTTCTTATTTCTCCTACTGTGTGTCTCCCAGTCCAGACCTCTTGCTTCTCCAAACCAACTGGCTTAACAGAGTCCGGGAACAGCCCAGGAGTTGGCACACAGGCCCGTCCAACGCATTACATCTAGCAGTCAACTTACACATCCCTCTCCCCTCAGTCACTCTTCCTCCTGAAGTCCTTGTTTTGGCAAATATAGCTTGGTCCCTTCCAAGGGTCGTTTTTCATCTGTGTACCGCACAATGACTTCTTCTAAATGAGCCCAGACAACACTTCATCCCTGTGTCCTGATGTCACATCCTCTGAAAACCATTCTCCCCTCCATCTTGCTAGTCCGATCACTGTAATTCCTGCTTACCTTCTCCCCTCCTGTCTATATTCCTCACTTCTTCCCGAGTGATCTAAAACACAGATTAAGCTAACGTCGCTCTTCTCAGTTGTTTAATTGGCACTTGTTGCTTTTTTTCCAGGACACTGCCTCTGCAGTGCCCTGTCTTCACACCTTACTCTTGGTCAGTCTGGCTCCTAGCTTTTCCAAATGGAGTTGTCTGTGGGTCAGAGAACACCATGCTTGCATTTGTGGGCTTTCCTTGAGCGATTGACATTTTAATGCTGCTGTTTTGAGGGGGACCTTACCAAAATAAACTATTGGAATTTGAATTTCCAAACCATGTCCAAAACAAACATCCTTAAGTCATCTGTGTGTCCATCACCCCACCTTTTACCCCATTGTCCTGCCCTTTACCCCACCTTTTACCCCATCCCTCACAGCTCGCAAAACCTTTGACCTCTGACCTTACCTCAGAAGCTCAGCCTTCCCTCATACCATGGCTTGCCTATATCTCCATATCCTGCCTCATCCCCTCACCACACCCCACCCCAGCTTTTACAGTCATCATATGCAAGTATGAACTTAGGCAAAGGGATGGCCATGGATGGACAAAGAATATGGGATTCCTGCCGGGCAGTGGTGGCGCACATCTTTAATCTCAGCACTTGGGAGGCAGAGGCAGGCGGTTTTCTGAGTTCAAGGCCAGCCTACTCTCCAGAGTGAGTTCCAGGACAGCCAGGGCTGTACAGAAAAACCCTGTCTTAAAAAAAAAAAAAAATAGGAATTCCTGTTGCATATATACTTTTGGGTAGTAAACGGTAGTTTTGCATGTTATCATGGCTGTGAGCATGGCTGAGTTGTATTTTCATGGTTGGTTCCTACAGAGACCATGCTGCCATCTGAGAATGGCCTTCTTTTTCCCCAGTGTCCCATGACCCTAGCTAATGTCCATTTATATTTCAGACCCATGGCTAAGTATCATTTTTCCTCACTTGTTCTTAGCTGGCCCCAGATGGAACTGCGTGTCATTCTTCTGCATGCCCATGGTGGATTCTCCCAGTGTAGCCCTAATCATATTATATCATGTTTGTCTATCTGCCTGTCTCTCTGAAGAGGTTAGATTTTAGTCATCTCGAGCCATAGAATTTCACTAGCTATGCCAAGCAGCAGGGAATGTTAAATGAATGCTTCTTATAAAATGATTGGATTAGTGAATAAATGAATGGGTGATGTTCTGTGACAGAATTCTATTAACCTGAAGACGCTCTGTGACTGCAGATAACCAAAGGCCTAATGGAGCCACTTGGCCGTTCCCCTGTCTTCTGAATATGTATGAGTATATGCTAACGTGGGGTCTTACCTACACTTAAATGTCTTACATAGGCATTGTCTTATAAACCTTAGCAGTCCTCAGCCTCATTTCTCTCCAGGCTTCTGGGCTGACCAAGTGTGCTGATGTAAACCATTCTGCTGTCTGAGGTTGATGCTGGGGTCCACCAACTATGTCTGGGTTCTGATGAAGCACCACACTGAAAACGTGGGATCTTAGTTTCCCATATGCTGCTACAGAGGTTAAAAGGTGCACCCTGCACACTGGGGAGCTGAGGATGTGTAGTGAACTCTGACTCAAAGGGAACAAAACCAGGTAGCAGCGCCAGATACACCCTACCTCTTAGCACCCCCACACCCCAGTACATCAGACTTTTAGAGACAGAACTCCCTAATAGCTTACGAGATCACCAGGCAGCAGGCCACGGTTTCTCAGAAGCCAGGGCCAGGTCAATCCCATCACATGATATTTCCCTGCCTCCTGGCCCTGGGTCCTACATTGTATGCACTTCTCTGGGGTTGTCATATTGAAGCTTGACCTTGTGCTCTAACCTAACACTCATTCACATTTGCCACTCTTCCCTGAGAACCCCAGACCAGGGAAAGGCCAAGAGGAGAGAATGGGATGGTGACCCAGGCCTCTGGGTCACAGGCCCTACAGTCTTAGGCTTTCGTCATGAGTTTCCTGTTCACCCTTGGCTGTGTATCACTGAGGGATACTGGTCACTCTTATTTAGGGCAACTGGACACATAGGCTTATTAACAGAAAAAGATGTATCAAATTTGCAGCCTGTGAATCTGGTTGTTGTTCTAACTAATAGTCTCTCCCTGGGTTTCCTACTTTAAAAAAAAAATCTTTCATTAAAAAAAAAAAATTCAAATATGGAGCTAGAGAAATGGTTTTGGAGTTAAGAGCACTGACTGTTCTTCCAGACAACTTGGGTTCAATTCCCAGCACCCACATGGCTGCTCACAAGTGTCTGTAACTCCACTTCCAGGGGAACTGACACCTTCACACAGACATGCATGCAAACACCACCAATGCACATAAAATAAAAATAAATTTAAAAATTCAAATATATATAACTTTAAAGGCCAATAATCCAATGGAATATTACATAGCCACAACGTGGATAATTATGATATTGTTGACAAATTGGGGGTTATCTCTTAGTGCATCCATCTACTTGCGTGAACTTGTAAAACTTGGCCTACCCAAGCTTCGGTTTCCTTAACTAGAAAAATAAATGTTAATAATTGCCCTTTATCTCACAGGGCTCATGTGAAGATTACATTATGATATAATGCATATCGAGCCATCAATACTTAAAAACTATGGCTTTAGTTGTTAGGTTTATTTGTTTTAAAGTACATGCGAATGATAGTATTAATCCTTGTGCTTGTGGGATACAACTTGAAGGTGAGATTTTGGAGTCATTAAAGGCTTTACTGGGATTTCAGCAGGAATATCCTTGGTCTGGTATTTTTACCCCCAAGGAAAGAAAGGCACAGACCAAGTTTTTGTTTTTGTTTTTGTTTTTTCAGTTTTTTTGAGACAGGGTTTCTCTGTATAGCCCTGGCTGTCCTGGAACTCACTCTGTAGACCAGGCTGGCCTGGAACTCAGAAATCCACCTGCCTATGCTTCCCAAGTGCTGGAATCAAAGGCGTGCACCACTACTGCCTGGCTTACAGGCCATATTTTAAAATCTTAATCTTGCTTAAAGAGTAGACTTTGCTTTTTTTTTTTTAATGGGCAAGCAGGGTTATGTGCAAGCAGTGTTGACTTGCTAGGTTTTTAAAGTCTATTTCCTTCTTTGGGATGCTTTCATGATCTTTACAAAAAGGCTGATAACACCCTTACATCAATACACCTTGGGGGTGGAGCAGGAAGATTTTTATTTTTTGCTGTTGCTGAGAGGATCTTAGGAAGTAGCCGCTTGGCCCTTACCTCAGGTGGGTTCCAGTTTGTCCCTGCCAGGTAAATGGAGAAGTACTTCCCCTTTGGAGGCATGTAATCAGGATCAAGAGTGTATTCTGGCGATTCCCTCTCATGTACAGAACTTATTAAGAAGCATTAAGCGTTAGGGCGGGCAAAATGGCTCTGCGGGTAAAGGTGCTTGCCACCAAGTCTGATGGCCTAAGTTTGATCCCTAGGTCCTGCATGGTGGATGGAGAGAACTGATTCCCTCCCACAGGTTGTCCTCTGGTCTTCAAATGTGCACTATGGCACAATAAATCAATGAATAAATTAATTTTAAAGTCTTCACATTATAGTTATTTTTAACTTTTTGTAATTAAGCTTCTAGCTCAGTTTACTCTTCCACAAACCTGGCTGCCTTCCTTCAGTGTGACGTGTACTGGTGGCAAAGCGCCCTCCGCTCCTCATGGAGTGGTCACTCTCACCAACCTCAAGAGGGTCATTAGTGACCATCCAGCCCCGTTATTATGTTTCTTTGTAATGTTCACTGGAAAGCCTGCCTTTTACTGGAAAATTGTCTCTTGCCTCCATGAACTATTGAATGATTCTCTTTTCTTTTTCTTTCCCCTTGATTTCTCTGATCTGTCATATTAGGCCTGTTTTTTTTCTGAGTCTCCTTCCCATGTGTAGGACTGCCAGGGGTCAGGGAATTTCTGCCTCTTTACTTCCTGTAGTGATAGCCCACTAGTTCTGACTTATATATCGTTTGTCCAGGGTGACTGTAAAATCTTATACTTCAAACTTTCCACATATTTTCTGTAACTACCCTTGTTGCAGGATATTTGATTATACTGTGAACCCCGAGATTGTGTTATTTACTGAAAAAAAAAATCTGTTTCTAGTTGTGGTGTGGTTCAGCACACACATACACACACACACACACACACACACACACACACCCCTTTAATCTCAAACAATGAAGGTAAAGTTAGTTTGTAGAAGGAAGCACCCATGTTTGAAGATGATGTCTAATTGAGTGGCAAAGTGACAAATCAGAGAAAGATTTGACAGAATAGGATATGCCTAGTGCTCACGAGAAGGGAGAGGAAAGGGAAGCTACTTAAGAAATAGAGCAGAGCTGGGCAGTGGTGGCGCACGCCTTTAATCCCAGCACTTGGGAAGCAGAGGCAGGCGGATTTCTGAGTTTGAGGCCAGCCTGGTCTACAAAGTGAGCTCCAGGGAGAATTTTACAGAGACGGTTGAAAAGAGAGAACAAGCTAGACCCAGGTAAAGACAGAATGAGACAAAGAATGAGAAGGAGCCAGAGATTAGAATAGATTGTCAAATTAGTATAAAGCCACGCAGAGCAATTCAGTAGAGGGTGAGAGAGATAAGCCAGATTAAATTAGTCAGCTTAGAGAGGAGTTCAAGTCAGAACGGCTGAGTTGAGCCAGCCAGCCAGAGATCAGAAAGAACTAGGAAGGGTGAGCTTATTCAGCAGCAAGTCTCAGAGGTTGAAAACATTCTAGGCCTAGATTAGACTGTAAGGAGACTAGAAGTTAGTTTCCATGTCTAAGCCTAAGTCTGCAGACTGAGGCAGTAAGCTTCAGAGACAATTGCCACAGGTGAGAAAAAAGCTTTTCTTTTAAACCTGTGAATCTCAGCATGTGCCAGATAAAACTCATTTCCCACCTCCACTTCTAATTAACTGCAGCTGACTGAACCTGGTTTCCTTAAGAGGTGTTCTGGGCCTTTTTCTGTCCTCTATTCAGCTGCAAATGAACGGCCCCTAATCACCAAGCATAATCACTCTTTCTTTTATTCTGTTGAGTAATGACCTAGGGATACCTTGGCTGTGGGCATTTTTCTCTGCTTTTCATTGTCTTGCTAGATCAAGATTTTCTCCTAAACAGCATTTCTCTGCTTTTTCTAACATGTGGATGTCTGCATGGGAAGCGTTGTGTGCCATGCCGGGCTTCTTGGCCACACATCTCCAGGGTAGCATTCCAACAAAGGAACATGTTTCCTATTGTGGACGTGGATGCCACTGCCCGTGGTTATGCAACAAAGGATAGAAGAAATGTTGGCATTAGGGACTGTGGTGCTGGAGGCAGATGTCAGGGAAGGGTGCAGGGGAAGGGGGAGCACACACCAACTTAGACAGAAGTCCTATTTCTACAAAGAAGAGAGGATGGGGAAATAGCTTTTCAATGCGTCCTGTATCCAGGAGAGAGAAGATTGTGTGTGTGTGTGTCTGTGTGTGTGTGTGTCTGTGTGTCTATGTGGTTTCTAGACAAGGCTGCACTGGCTAACTTCACTGTAGATCCCAACAAGTTTGAGATGTGTTGCTGCTGCTGTTTCCTTCCAGCCCTTGTTTATCCTGGTATAGAGAATGTTGGAGGGAGCTTCGATCACACTCTCATGTCATAACTACACGTCCTTGGATGGGATGAGCATGCTGCATAGAGGTTGGTGAGACCTGTGCTCACATTGATGCCCGCTGTGAGTTGGACTCAGCAGCTGTGGCACACCTGGGCTCATCCCCTGAGCTGCACCAGCTGTATACTTCACTCTCAGAGGTCACTGCTCACGTAGGTGTTCCTGTGCATTATCCAGTGGGATGACCTAAGGCAAGATCGAAAGATAGGGCGAGTATTAAGAGAGACGTGAGAAAGGAAAGAAGCCCCTGACCCTGAAATCTGGGTTGTCTTTCCTGTTGACCGGGAGCCAAACAAAACAGAAAACCCTCAAAACCATCAACGCAAAAAATTGGTTTTTTTTTTTTCTGAAGACCTCTCAAAGAAGAAAGGTAAAAAGAGCAGCAATGATTTCTTAGAGCCAGAATATGTGTGATCCCCTATTATCACTCCTCCCGTGCACAAATCTAAACACGGTACTCGAAAAACACCTTACGGTTGGTCTGCAAAGGAGAGCTTTTGAGAAAGATGAAGCTAGACATTTTTAGACTTCTAAACCTCACCTTACATTTTAAACTCTGCTTAATTGTTAAACCTTGTTATAAGTTACATCCTTTGAGACCTGTAACTTGAAAAGCTACTAGAGCATATGTTCACCCCTGTGAGGACATTTTGAGTTGACCCTCTTGCTGGGTGTGGTGGCCTGTGCCTTCTCACCTAAGAGCTCAGACTGCGTAGGAAGACCTTGTCTTTCAAAAAAAGAAAAAACAAAATAGGAAGGAAGGAAGGAAGATTGACCACCTTAAGAGCCAGAACGCAAGTCTTGGGATGGTATATCCTCTCCTATTTATTTCTCTTTGCTTTGACCAGGAATTCTTTTTTGCCTGTAGTCAGGGATGTGGTTTACCTGTGTGGAGGTGCCTGAGGGACAAAGGAACTCCAAGGGCTTCTGGTGACTGTGTACAACAGTGTCTCCCTGTGTGATTGCTGGCAACTCTGCTTCACATCCAACACATATCCAGGGCCTCAGACCACACTGGCCAGCTGTTTCCTGAATGAAGTGGAAACTCTCACCGTGACTTCCTCCCCCACCCCCCAAATTTATAAGGTCTCCCCTTTTCTTCAACTTTCACTTCCTGAAATGTCATTGCAACAAGTCATCAGGTTTGCGCTCTCTCTCTCTCTCTCTCTCTCTCTCTCTCTCTCTCTCTCTCTCTCTCTTTCTCTCTCCGCCAAGCTAACTCCTACTCACCCTTGATTAATGGAAACGTCGGTGTTGATCGATGCCGTTAGTTGAGCGTTTGCTCTTCACCTTGTTGGAAGTCTTAGGTACAGCATCTATTTTCATCTCAAAGGAATCTTGGAGGAACAGTTCCTGTCGCTGTCAGAGGAAACAGGCTTAGAGGTCCCAGAAGACATTCCCTGATGCTCCTCACAATGAGGAACTTGGCTGGCCAGCCTGAAGGGCCTGCGCACTGAATTACCATTCATTCTGAGCCCTCTCCAGAGTTCATAGGTCAGATAGAGTCCTCCATGACCCCTCCTGCATTCCTGGCTCCAGAGACCTGTGGTCACCCTCCACAGCACCTACATCACCATGAAGCTCAGAGCTTCTCAAAGGTGCTGAAGAGAGCTTTGTTTCTTTCTTTGTGCTTTGCTTCTCAGAGATCCTCGGGGTATTAAAAATGTAAAGATTCTAAAATAGGATTAGAAAAATGAATTGCCTGGCATCTGCTCACCTCCTGGTGGCAGTCACCAGTGAGGCTTCTTCCTCCTGTTCTTATTCTTTGGCAGCACGTTCATGTGTTCTAGTCAAAGAATTTCTTTGTGAAAGCTCCATTTTAAACTCTCGTTTCCCAGACATAGAGAGCCTGAGGCTTTTGGCTCCAGGATTCCCTCTCATTGAAGGACAAAACACCACAGCAATTCACAACCAGGGCATATCCTCACGGCTTCAGGATGTTTGGAATTTGGCTCCTGTGGCTTGGATGGAGCCCTATACTGCTACATCCCAACGACACCGGGCTTGGAAAAGCATGGGCCATTCCTCTTCTTTTGCTACAGATGACCCGATCCTTTGTGTATGATGGTGGCTCTTTCTGATTTGATTCTCCCGCTCTGGGCTTCAAGCACCTAGTTAGACATCTCTCTCAGATATATAATAAACATCTGCAACATGTGTAAGTGGATCATATTTCAAAAGAAGTACTTAGCTGAGTGTGGTGGTGTACTCTAAAACTCTCAGCAGTTGGGATGCTGAGGCAGGAGGATGGGCCAAGTCAAGGACAAACTAGTTTATAAACAAGAAAAAAGGCAAAAAGGGGGAGAAGGAGGCAAAGGAAGGGAAGGGAAAGAGAAAAGGAGAGAAGCTAATTTCACTAACAAACCTTGGCTTTCCTCCCAACTTTAGTTAATGACTCTATCACTCACATGGTTCTCATGCAGAATCCCATGAGGCTTTGCCACAGAGCCACCTCTGACTCTACTTTTCCTGTCTCTTCATTCTCCCTTCATCCCACTCCAGCCTGTGCCAACAAGCTATTTAGCATCCCTTGCTGGTAGGAAGAACCCTTGGCAGGAGTTGATCATTTCTGCTCCAGGAAACCAGGGATGGTTCATCGGCCTCCTGATGTCCGCTCAAATTGTTTCTTATCTCTTTGTACAAAAAAATGATGGCTTTGCACCACAGCTCCAAAAAGCTAATGTCCCTGTGAGCTCAGAAAGCAAGGCAGAGAAGTTTTTTTTTTTTTAATCTTTTGGACAGAGACTATCCCTATAATATGTTCCAAATGTTGCAGGCATAATTTTGTGCATTTAAAAGAAAAACTTTTCTTTGATTTACTATATTCTGTGGTTGCAACCATAGTTGATTTTAGTGAGGGCTTTTTGTCCTTTTTTTTTAAAAAAAAATATTTGTAATGTTTTCCTTCTAACTAATATAAAACCAGAAGTTTTGACAATTTACATAATCATTTTCTGATGACATACAACAAATCACTCATCAGAGATGTAAAAAGCCTCTGCTCACTGTCCCACCATTCTTGTTTTGTTTTGTTTTTTTGTGGTTTTTCGAGACAGGGTTTCTCTGTGTATCCCTGGCTGTCCTGGAACTCACTATAGAGCAGGCTGGCCTCGAACTCAGAAATCCGCCTGCCTCTGCCTCCCAAGTGCTGCGATTAAAGCCATGCGCCACCACTGCCCAGTTGGCCCACCATTCTTGAGGCCGTGCCTCTACCTAGCCGGGTGAGTTCTCTGCTCAGCTGGACCCACGGGTGTGAACCGGAGGTGGCTGGTAGTGTGCTCACCGGAACTCAGGGGCCCCTCGGACTTTGACCTGTGGCTGAATTCAGTTCTTGTAGTTGTGTGATTGTAGTCCCTGTTTAAGGGCTCCTCAGTTAGGATAGGCTCACTTACGCAGCCTCTACTTCTTAGGGTCCACTGAATAGCAAACTTAATTGTATCCAAAAATATCCATTTTGCCAAGCAACG
This sequence comes from Montemys delectorum, assembly GCA_019843815.1. Lineage (NCBI taxonomy): Eukaryota > Metazoa > Chordata > Mammalia > Rodentia > Muridae > Montemys > Montemys delectorum. The sequence goes on from JADRCD010199897.1 coordinate 28,886, forward strand.
AGCATAGGAGAAACAGAACCACGGGACTGAAACCAGGGTGTGGGGATCCTAGGGTCATCTCAGCACTCCATTCTCCACCATGTATTTTCACCTTAAAAGAAAAATCAGCATCACATTCATTTATCTGTGTACATCAGAAAATCTAGTTATAATAGTATAAACAAAAATAAATATTTTCCCACATAGCAATAAATAGATGAGTGATTATGGATCCTGTTACATTTTGACTTGGTGACATTAAGGCCAATAGTTATGATCCTTGTAGCCCCCTCTCTGATAACACTACCTCCAGCAACTATTGCCATACTCCCCAAAGGAACAGTCAGAATGGGAGGATTATAGTTACCTGAGCTATGCCTCTCTTCTTCCTCAGAAGAACAAAACAAAGATAAGAAACACTTGCCAGAATTATATAACTCACTCTGGCTCCTCCTTTTAAGTCTGATTGGTCAGAGCTTGGGGAGACAGTTACCCCGTGGTCCAAGGAGGCCACAAACACAAAACTAGAAATGTACCCAGCTTAAATTGGTAGTGAAACCATCGTCCGTGCTGAGTGGTGAGAGGAAGTGGGTGTTTAAATGCTTTTCTCCCCAAAGCTGAAGATGCTGTACAGAATGCAGAGCTTAGCAACTTGTGGCACTCCCCCAATTCTGTTGTAACTTTGAATTCATCTGCAACCAAAACAGTTCCTTTGTATATCAACTGAGAGAAATACGTGTTTTGATCATCTCAGGGTTATGGTGCAAATTCAGGTCTGAAGTAGAAGCCCATTGATAGATGTAGAAACTCCTCAACAAGAGAGAACTCCGAAATAGCAGTAAGAAATTGAAATAACCCACGAAGCTATTGGCATTATGGGACTTGCTTCGACTTATAATGGGGATATGAGCTCCAGGTGGGACTCAGAAGATTCCTATAGAATCCAAGACCATATTGTGTTGGAACGTCCACAGCGATGGATCACAGCTTTAAGACATAGACGAAAGCAAGTTAGCCACACCAATGACTTATCTTCACAAGCAAAATATGTTCTAGAGGTATGAAATCAGTCAAGCCAGGGTAAACTTTCCAAGGTGGAGTAAGCCATTACCTGACCCTAGAGAGTGCTCTGCAGACCTTATGAGGCCACAGAGTTCTGTGACACACTGGTGCCTGGGATGCCTCTCTCTCAGGGCTACTGACTCAGGAATGAGCCAAAGACCAGAGGCAAAGCCTAACCTGTTTTTCAAGCCAAGTGTGACTTTGATCTTTTACTCTGATCATTGGGCCCAGGTATTGTAGCCCAGCCACAAAAAGAATTTCGAAGAAAAAAAAATCATGGTAATTTGAAGTTGTGACTTGAGGATGATACATTGCCTCATCTCTGGGGGAATTACCAGTTAGCTGGCTAAGACCCTTCTTCTCATGATTATAAAAGGTCAGGAAAACTCTGAATTAATTTCTAGGCATAAGGTTTATTTTTCCAGATCAGATAGGGGGTATTAGCAAATTACCTTTAGATAATCTGAGCTGGCATCTTAAAAAAAATATGTGAACACAGTCAGGAGGAATTTTGTAGGGAAGGACTCCCATTTCTGGCTATCACTGGCAGGAAACTGGCCCATCTGCAATAATTAATCACAAAAATGACAACAGTTTTTTCAGGCGTTGCTCAAGATGTAACACAAGATTTCCTTCCCAGGGTCATGGAAACTTGGGAGGTGAACTCCACCAAGGATCACCTCTGAGTTTCCTGCCTGCTGGGAATTTAAGCTGATCTCAGCCCTCCTGCTAAGCTAAGGAAATAGAGCTCTGGCAGCAGATGGACTCGGCGGGAGTGGGAGGGGGGGTGTTGGGGGAAGTGGAGGAGTTGCTATAACAAAATACCTGATGCAAGGTAATGTGTAAAGAAGAGGTTTATTTGATTCTAGTGCTTGAAAGGTTCAAACAGCATAGCCGCAGCATCCTGGATGGAAAAGCTGGTTGGGAGGCAGCATGAGGCAGCTGTAATTTACAGCAGCCTGTCCTTATGAGACAGCATGAGTCGGTGCATGAGTATAGAGCCTCTGTGACCTAATTTATCTTCTATGAGGCTCCACTGTTCAAAGGTTCTGCCTCCTCAGAACTGCCCCAAGGACGTCAAGATTCCAGCACACACACATTGAGAAGTAGCCCCAAAGTCAGGCAGGAGACAAAGAGTTGCACTGGGCAGCGGGAGGGGAGCAGAGGCCTGCCAGAGGGAGCGTGGAGAATCTTTGGGAGGGCTGGAGTGCATATCCACTGACAGCAACCATATAAAGCTTCTTAAAGATGTGTTAGAGGTCACAAAGACCACTGGTCAATCAGTATTGAGGGACCTTTGAATGTATATTACAGCTTTCAGTTTAGTGCTGTTGTGGGATCCACGAGTGTACAAACAAGGGGGTCTCTGTTTCTTGAGCCCTCTCTTGGGCTCTTCTTTTGTTTGTTTGTTTTGTCCTATTCCAATGTGTTAGGTTTTGTTCTATTTTATTATTATTATATTATTCCCTAGACACCGGATTTGTTTTCTAATGAGAGACAGAAAGGGGTAGACCTCAATGGGAGGGGAAGTAGAGAGGAACTGGGGAGGATAAAGGGAGGGGAAACCATAGTCAGGATGTAGTATGTTAGAAAAAAATCTATTTTCAATAAAAGGAAAAAAAAAACTATTAAAAAAAAAAAGTCGGAGTCAACCTGAAAGATATCCCCCCATTCCTTTGGAAGCTCTCAGGCTAGCTGGCAGTTAACCACAGCAGCAGTCGCTTTCATGACCACTGGATAAATGAGTCTAGGTTGCAATGGCATCACATCAGCACACAGAACAACTGGGAGTGGGACATGAGACTAGCGGAAGCTGGAGACGGGTACACTGTCTGCGGTCCTTAAATGAAGCAACAGAAACTGAGTGTGGCTAATGTAAGAAGGAAATGAGTTTATGGAAGACATTGGAGAAATCACTGGATTGTCAGCTGCCAAACTTGGCTTGGAAAATAGGTTGAGAATCACAAGATAGCCAGCAGTGACCAGAGCCAGGGGAGTGCGGTGGTTCTGATTAGGATGCCATATTTGGTTCGGTCACTACTGAATGCAGATGCTGCTACCACTGGGCATGTACCAGGTTTCCGTTGCTTGCAAGCTACTTATGCATCCTTCAAAGACCATGTGCCATTGCGCATTCTCTCGAGACAGAAACGCCTGCTGACAAAGGTTGGATCACCCGATAAGAGGGACAGAAAGTATTTTTCTTTCTTTCAAAAAATGGAGATTTTGCCGGGCAGTGGTGGCGCACGCCTTTAATCCCAGCACTTGGGAGGCAGAGGCAGGTGGATTTCTGAGTTCAAGGCCAGCCTGGTCTACAGAGTGAGTTCTAGGACAGCCAGGGCTACACAGAGAAACCCTGTCTCGAAAAACCAAAATAAATAAATAAATAAATAAATAATTTTTTAAAAAATGGAGATTTTGAATATTGACTGGAAAAACCAAAATGAACAACAATAACAACACAACAAACATTCCCATTATGAACATTTCATAACAAAAGGATCAGTCTTCTCTTTCTTCAGATTGAATGGCTACCACTTAGAGCAGCACTTCTCAACCTGTGGGTCCAGACCCCTTTGGGGATTGAATGACCCTTCCACAGGGGTGACCATCAGAAAACACAGATATTTACATCACAATTCATAACAGTAGCAAAATTACAGCTATGAAATAGCGATAAATATAATTTTGTCACTGGGTGGGGGTGTCACCACAACATGGGGAACTGTATTAAAGAGTTGCAGCTTTAGGAAAGTTGAGGACCACTCACTTAATGCTGGTTGAATTAGACCTGTGATAAAGAAGGAGCTAAGATTTTAAGAGGAGCAGGAACCCATTAAATAACAGTGTAGGGGGAAATATATCCCAACAGGGAGATTTTGGGTTTATTAGAACAAATGACCAAATAGAACAAAGCATTCACAGAAACAGCCTTTAGTAGAAAATAATTCAGTTTGTCTGGAAGAGAGAATTCACATGGGGCAACACAGATGAGGATAGACTGGAAGTGCGCCTGCTCTTCCAGTGGAGCCGCAGTGTTTACTGGGCTCCTGACAGGTACTCAGTGTTGTGCAATGCTAAGAGCTAGCAGCAGGCAGGCTGTGCAGCCCCTGTTCTCGGGGAGCCTTGGCGAATCTCTTCTCGCCTTATTTTGTGAGCAGCAGCTGAGGTTTTAAGGAGAACCATGGCACGGTTGTTGTGTATAATAGGCTGCAGGATGAGACCGGGCGCAGGGAGACAGTGAAGGGCAAGTAACTAGGTAAGGGGTAGTAAGGGCTGAAGCTGTGAAAGTAGAGAGAACTGGTCCAAGGAGCTCTTCAGACTCATTCACTGCACGGGACACTGTTCCTGCCCCTCTCAGTTAAGCACATTGCAGGCCAGCGCCATGGCTATATCTTAGTCCCAGTGGAATTTGTCTTTGTCTTATACTCCAGGCACCCTCTTCTAGTTGGAGGTACAGATGAGCCCTGGGTAGTCTCTGGACCCTTACTGGACCCCTGCAGTTCTGCAGGACAGGCCATCGAATAGGCTAGGGAACAGAGGTGACTGTCGAGATCTCTGTAGTTGGCTGTAAGCCATATAAAGACGGTATTGGTCTTTTATGTTTCCATGTACTCTTAAAGTTCAGAACTCTTTGCACCACCCAGTACAGTATGCCTAGTACCAGTCCCTGGTAGTGTCAGCCTCTTGACTGTAGGGCACAGCAGAAATGTTGTAACTGATCATTCATCTTCCAGCTGCTGCTGAACATAGTGAGCAATGGTAATCTCTCGTAAGCGTGCACTTGAGTCACTGTCCAGTCCTAAATCTTTATTACCTTTCATTCTCCATGAGATCTTCTCCTTAGCTTCTAAGGTCCCTTCGTCCTTCTCTTCCACATTTCTCAATACAAACCTCTATCCTCATCAGACTGTCCTGAGAAAACCCTTACCAAGCACTTAGTCTCACACGGATCCTGTCTCCAAACAGTCTTTTTGTTTGGTTTTGGTTTGGGTTTTTCCAAGACAGGGTTTCTCTGTATAGCCCTGACTGTCCTCAAACTCAGAAATCCACCTGCCTCTGCCTCCCAAGCGCTGGCATTAAAGGCGTGTACCACTACCACCCAGCTCTGCCCAGAACAGTCTTACCCTCACCCATCGGTGTTCCACAGCCCAGGGCCTCTTCATATCTATGCAACCTGCACCAGGCCTTTGTTTTTCCATCTCTCAGAGATCTCTCCACGGCTGATAGTCACACCACCCCCTCCATGACCTTCGGCAGTCAGTTACTCCCACACTTGTGTTTGCTCTTCTGTCCTGTCTCCCTCAGCTAAGTTATGGCTGCTTAAGGGTTGCTATCTCGAAGGACAGCTGGCACATTTCCAGGAGCACAGAGCTCATATGAGGGACTGGCCTAAGATGATCTACGATCTATGTCTGACACCTCTGCTGTCAGAGGAGTGCCTTCTCCTTCCCCACAAAGTAAGGCCTAAGTGATGCTGATGAGGAGGTGTCTCTACAATAGCAAGCCAAAGTCTTCCGTGGGGTTTGTGGGGTTTCTGTTGTCTCCGTGTGGCTCCTGCTGCTGACTGTGAGTCACTGCTCATCTGTGGTGACTCCAAGCCTCACTTCATGATTCACAGGCTAAAAGTGGCATGAGGTTTTTACTGAGGAACTAATTCCAGCCTGAACTGAGCTTCACAATTACTGGGTTCCTCTGTGGCTTTTGAGCTCTGAGCATAGCGCTTCTCACGACATGCACCTAGAATGCATTTCACAGGGATATGCTGGGAGGTTCTTGGCAGTACACGCTCTGTCACAGCCTTTCTTTGGCTCATATCTGATCTAAATGAGTGAAGGAAGAGTAGAGAATTCCTCGGGAGCTCTTCTTTTATATATTCCTGCTGAGTGATGGTTTGGTTTCTCAGGCAGAATATGCATCTATCTGTCTGCTAAGAGGAAGTTTCAGAACTGGCCTCTGGGTCCCCTGTAACCAACTGCTTATCTCTCCTTAGCATCTCAGAGACCTGCTCTAATCATGAGTGAAAGGGGAAATCACTGGAGAGAGGATGGATGCGTAAATGACAGAAACGGGGTAGCTTTACAGATCTGTATTCTAATCCAAGGACTTCTCCCCAAAACATACTGTAGCACCTCGGGGTGAGCCATTGAACAGCAGCTGTGATGACAATGGGTGACACCTACGTAGGGTCTGGAACGGTGCCTGGCCCGGGGTAATCCCTCTGTGAGGTCACCTGCTATTATCGTCACTGTTTTGTTTCTTTCTGAGACAGAGTCTCATGTAACCCCAAGCTAGTCTCAAATTATTACTGGGATAGCCTCAAACTTGTAATCCTCCTGCATCCACCGCCTGAGTGCTAGGATCACAGGTGTGTACCACCATGCTCAGTTTACAAAGTGATAGTGAGGCCCAGGGCCTCATGCATACCAGACCAGCAGTCTACCAGCTTGCTGCTCAGTAGCTGCAGCCCATCCACTTCACTATTGTAGAGGGCTTATTGTGCCCACTACTGGGCACGTGGTGTTCATGGTCCCACTGAGCCCTTTGAATAGCGAAGTGACTTTTGCTATTCCTGGTGTACAGAAGTAAACCGAGACTTAAAGAAGTTGAACTACGAGTTCAAGCACTTGTGCTGGTTAATTTTATCTCAACTCGACATAGGCTAGAGTCATCTGAGAGAAGGGAACCCCAAAATTGGCCTGTAGACACTTTTTAAACTAGAGATTGATGGGGAGGGCCCAGCCCACTCTGGGCAGGTGGTCCTGGGTTCTAATAAGAAGCAGAATGAGCAAGCCATGGGAAGCAAGCCAGTATAGTAGCACCCCTCCATGGCCTCTGCATCCTCTTGTGCCTCCAGTTCCTGCCCTTACTTCTCTCAGTGATGGACTGTTACCTGGAAGTGTAAGCTGAATTAACCCTTTCCTCCCAAGTTGCTTTGGTCATGGTGTTTCTCAGCAATAGGAACCCTAACTAGGACACCAGTCATATATGCGTTGGGCCATGAGATGGATCAGCAGATAAAGGCACTTGCCACCAGTACTGATGACCTAGGTTCCATACCTGGAACTCATATAGTGAAAGATACACACACACACACACACACACACACACACACCTGGGAGCTATTGATCCTGAAGAGCCTACCTGTCCTTAGGGTTTTCTGCCCCCTTCACATTTTCTTTCCTTCTCCATCCCTCCAACCCCACTTTTCCATGGGTTTTGCTGGGCTTACCATTGTGGGACAGGCAGGATGTTTTCCCCAATGGAGCCATGACGAGGCCTGTGTCAGCACGTGCCTTGCATTGTGGCTTTCCTTCCCCCCACCCCCAGAGGCCCAGCGGGGGTGCGGCCTCACATCCAGCTACTGTTTCTGAGAAGCCACTCTTCAGTTCTGCTGTCTTATCTTGGCTCACAGCCATTACCACATTGAGTGACAGTGGCATTCACGTTGACTGGGCTAAAGAAGAGCTCGCAGGCAGCCAGTCATGGGAAGCAGTCCTCGAGTTTGCGGCTGAGTTACTTGAGGTAAGATCTGGTTTAGGACAGCAGCATTCTCCAGGCTGATTGCACATGTCCAGTCCTGTGGCTGGTAAGGATCTCAGGGGAGGGCCTTGGAGTAGAGACTTGTGGACATTCCAGCCGTTGTGCTCCTTGGGTGTTCTGGCAGATAGCCACACGGGGAATTTCTCAGGAAGTGTCAATACAGTTCATTGCAGTTGATGTTCATAAACTACTTAGTTGTATGACAGTGTACGTATACTCTGAAGTACTCTGAGTGTGTGTGTGTGGCTGTAACTCAAAGATTACAGTGTTTTGGCCTCAGAGGACCTTGGCTCAGGGATTGGATCTGTTACCTACAACTTGATGTTTCCAGAGTACCTGTTTGTTGTGGCTTCTATTTGATCATTCTTTATATAGAATGCTACCATGGAAAACAAGAGTCAGTGTGACCTGAAACCATGACATTTTTCTCCTTAAAATTCTAGAAGAAGCATTTTAGGAATGCTAGGGGCACATTTTAGTGTTGGATAGGTCACCTAATTTCTCTCTACTCAGATTTTTTTTTCATCTATAAAAGAACTACATTGTCACCTGACCTAGTCATCTAATATGGAAGATGAGGGCTGTTAAAGAAACTCGGTTCCTAGATTGCTCACCGTCCTTGCAGGAAGTCCTGAGTTTGACCCACAGTACAACTTAAAACCAGTGGTTCTCAGCCTTTCCTAATGCCTTGACCTTTTAACCCAGTTCCTCACATTGTGGTGACCCCAACCATAAAGTTATTTTCATTGCTACTTCATGACTGTGATTTTGCTACTGCTATGAGTCATAATATTTGATTACAAGATATCTGATAAAAGTGTCATTGTACCCCGAAATGGCTTGAGACGCACAGGTCAAGGAGCACTGATTTAAACCATGCATACTGCTGTGCACCTGAAGTCTCAGCAGGGAGATAGGAAGTTGTTTTTTGTTTTTTGTTTTTTTTTAAGATTTATTTATTTATTATATATAAATACACTGTAGCTGTCTTCAGACACACCAGAAGAGGGCATCCAATCACATTACAGATGGCTGTGAGCCACCATGTGGTTGCTGGGAATTGAACTCAGGACCTCCAGAAGAGCAGTCAGTGCTCCTAACCGCTGAGCCTCTCTCCAGCCTGAAAGTTTTTCTGCATAGCAAAGATGGCCTCAGATATGTGAGACTGTCTGAAAAACAAACAGACAAGCCAACAAACCAACAAACAACAGACCAGTTCACTAACAACTAAGTGAAGGATGGTACAAAGATACTTTGATAATTATAAATTTTCTTTAAGTAGTTGCTTTAAGAAGTATTTAAAAAAAAAAAAAAAAACCTTTCCCCACCAAACAAGGCAAAACTATTAAATGTTTTTTATACTGATTTTTCCCTCAGTATAAATTGTTCACTGGAGAGAACTTAGAGCAAAGTTTGACTGTTATTGTTAATGCGGAGGCTGAACTACATCATTCTAGAAACCATCTGAATAGTGTATTAGCGAGAACAGTAGTGCTCAGCACAGATCACAGCTCATCTGCAAAAGCACATTAACTTTGCATTAATCCTTATTCATTCATCATAAGATCAAGAGCCAGTTGTAAAAAAAGAAAAGTGTAAAAAAAAGACATGAAGAAAATTGTAAACCAGTTAAATAATATTGAACATCCACAGAACATAATTGCCTCGCAAGGAAAGATTTGACATTTATATACTAACTCAAACTGACTTGGATTGAAAATGTATTTAACTCACTTTTTTTTTCTTCAGTAAAGCAAATATTCCCCATCCTCTTACATAAATGAACAAGAGATGACTCCAGGATTGTTTTTGCTTTATTTTGTTTCTTCTTGAGTGGTTAATCGTGGTTAGAGATGCCATCTGGGAGCTGTTGGATTTGGGCCAGAGATTCAAATCAAACTTTCGAAAAGTTACTCGCCTGAGGCAAGAGAGCACTTTGGTTTCGTGGACAAGAGCTTGCTTTTATTTCTCCATCTGGGTGAAAATGGTGAAGGCACTCTGAACAAGTTTTAATAGTTAATAAGGACCTTTAGCCTCCCATTATAGATAACAGTGTTTCTGAGACACAGTGGGAAAATCAGGGTCTCCAATTGCTAAAATTTGAGTGGTCAATTGGTGGTCTGTTTTAAATCCTTATTCGGAGATCTTGGTCTTAATAGAGAGTGGTTGGTGGCAAAAGAGGAGGTGACATGAAACCCACCATGTTGGAAACTACCCTAATCTTGGAGTTCAAAGTACAAACCAATATGGACTTAGCATAATGCAGTGATTACTAATTTCCATTTCTTTTCTTATTTAAACAGATCTCTTCCTGGCAGATTAACCAAAGGCAAGGAGGACTGGTCTTATCTCCTTTCCGAGTGCTGCCATTCACAAGACCTCTGTGACACACTGTAGCCCAAGCCCCCTGGTGCTGCCCCGTTTACCCCAGACATCTTTCTGGGGTCCACTTGAGGTCAGCAGCGTGATGATGAACTGTGCCCTCTTAGCATGACGACCTTGGACCATGTCATTGCCACCCACCAGTCAGAGTGGGTCTCCTTCAGTGAAGAGCCATTATTCCCCACCCCATTAGAGGGTAAGTCTGGTTCTTGGTCATTCACATTACCAAGATTCTAATAAAGGAAGCCAGAAAAAATCATTTGGTCCCTTAGCACAGGTATGCATGGATTCTTTCATTCAGTAGCCAGCTTGAGGCATCACAAAGCCCTGGGAACAGAAGGCCACATGCTTAATTCTTCCAAGGGACATAATTTCTAGTCACACATTGCTTTACTGTTGTTCTTTTTCATGGTTACTCCCACCAGCCATTTGAATTTTTTTTTTCAATTTTGAAAGTGTAATTGTTAAAAGTGACAGGCAGGTTCTGAACCAGATTGCAAAACTCTAACCCTGTCCTCATAACAGATGAATGGTATGCCCCTGGGTGAACGATTTGTATGTGGGGTGAGGTGGCAGGTGTGTGGCGTGTGCACATGCCATGCCCATCTATGTGTAGGCTAGAGCAGGACATTATGTGTCGTCAATTTCTGTGTTGTTGTCTTGACATAGGATCTACCAACAAAACAGAAGCCCATTGTTTGAACTAGGCTGGTTGACCAGTAAGCTCCCTAGGAACTGCTTGTTTCTACTCAATGCTGGGGTTATCAGTGTGTGTGGCCATGCCTGGTTCAATCTGTGGGCACTGAGGATTTGAACTCAGGTTTTCACACTTCCAGAGCAAGCACTCTTACCCACATCTGTCTAGCACTTCTTATGGTTTCTTGTTTTGTTCTGCTCTGTTCTGTTTTTTTTGTTGTTGTTTTTCAAGGCAGAGTCTCTTCTGTGTAGTCCTGGTTGACCTGGAATTTGCTTAGTAGACCACTAGCCTTAAACTCAGAGATCCCCCTGCCTCTGCCATCCAAATTCTGGTACTAACAGCATTTGCCGCCACGCCTGGCTTGTTTTCTGTTCTAAGCATATTTTTCACTATAATCTTGGTTGTCTTAGAACTCACTATGTAGACTAGGCTGGCCTTGACTCCACATCAGTCCTCCTACCCCTGCCTCATGACTGCTGGGTTTACAGTAGGTACACCATCCCTAGCCTCCAGAATGATTTGTGTCCGAATTGCTGCATTGTCTATATAAGAGAAATGATCATGGACCTGTCTTGGACGCTTTTGTAAACATCTGTCATCAGATGTAAAATGCCTAGTGGAGTGCATGGTCCAAGCAAAGAGCTCAGCGTTGTCTTCCTGGTTCATAGTAGAAATGGGCATATGTCCTTTAGGAGAGTGATGCTCAGGGATGGTGGTCAAGATAGATGCAGGGATATTTGCAGCACCATGTCAATTGGTTCACTTCGACTTCATCTGCACCAGCTGGGCTCTCCTCAGTTTCACCTGCACAGATGCAAAATGGTGGTCAATAGGTATACTGTCCAGTGTGGCATCCATGTGGAGAGCCCTAACTGTAGCCAATCTGAATTGAGATGTGCTAAAAGTGCCTCATACAGAGATGTACAAACTCAGAATGTCTTGACTGCTGGGAAAATAAGTTCCTCAGTAAATGCACTTGCTGCGCAACCATTGACCTAAGTTCAAGTTGCCAGGACCTGTGCATCAAGCCTAGCATGGCTGCACGCACCTCTAACCGAAGTGCTGTGGAGGGCACTAAGTGGGAAGAGGCTGCAGCCCAATGGCCACCAGTCTAATTCCAGACCCAGTGAGAGGCCTTGTTTTCAAGGGACAAGACAAAGTGGGATAGAGCAGGAGAGTGAAGTCATGCATGTGTACATGCATGCCCCTGCTCACACACATGTACAGATATCACAAACTTTTGGGGTAGGTTTTGTTTTGCTTTTTTCTTGCTGATTTTCATTTGTTTTGTTTTGTTTTGTTTTCATTTTTGTCTCTTGTTTGTTTCTGTTTTTCTGTTTTTATTTAGTTTTAGTGGTTTTTATTTTGGGGCTTTGTTTTGGTTTTTTGTTTTGTTTTTTTTGGTGTTTTTGTTTTTGTTTTGTTTTGTTTTGTTGTGAGAAAGAGGAAGGACATGAAACTGGGGGTAGAGCCCTTGGGAGGACCTGGGAAGAGTTTTGTATCTAGTGCCTACAGAGAACTAGTTTGTCTAGAACAGAGTTTGAAATTTGAATTTACTTACTAACTTACTTTTTATTTATTTATTTATAAGGAAAGATCTACTATTGGGCCATAGGCCCCACCCTGCTATTCCATACTGCTTCTCATTTGTCCACTCAGCTCAAGGATATTTCCTCCTTGACCTCTGTTGCCATTTGAATGTGTGACTCTCAAGTTGGGCATAGATACTGAGTTTAAAAATAATGGGCAAGAGCTGGAGAGATAGCTTAGCTGATAGAGTACCAGCTGTCAAGCATTAGGACCTGAATCCAGTCTCCAGCACCCACATAATATAGCCAGCACCACACAACTGCAGCCCCAGCATCGAGAGTTGGGAGGTAGAGACAGGCAGGTCCCTGGCTCACTGACCAGCCAGTCCAGTCAAATAGATGAGCTCCAGGTTCAGGGAAAGACGCTGGCTCAAAAAGTGATGTTGAGGGGCAGTTGAGAACAGCATCTTAGTATTGACCTCCAGCCTCCACGGGTACACACAGTATGCACTGGTTAGTGTACCCCCTTACATGTATACACTGACTACATCACTCCTCAAAGTAGAGAACCATCAAGGAAAACAATTGATGGCCTCCACCCTCCCCATGTAAACACATAGATACACACCCTATATGCTCCTATGCATATACATTAATACAATAATGGGGAATTATTTTTTCTCACTTGTCTTGGATAGTGACTGGTAACAAATGAGATTACAGGCTTTAAACGTTCTTAGAGACACAGCCCTTTAGTGTGAAGGTGGATTAGCTTAGCTATTTTATCTTCCAATGAGGAAGACACGAATCCCTTACCCTGGGGAGGCAGTTCTCATAGGCATCCTTCCCTGTGTAATGGTAGCGTCTGGTATCTGCCGTAGGGGGCGCTGAAGAGCACTTCCCAGGATTGTCGTCCTCCTCAGAGCGGTCTGAGAGCTCCTCTGGGGAGAACCATGCCGTGGATGAAGGCTCCCAGGACCTTTCACACTCTGAGCAGGATGACTCCTCTGAAAAGATGGGCCTCATCTCGGAAGCAGCCTCCCCTCCTGGGAGCCCCGTGCAGCCCACACCTGACCTGGCCTCAGCCATCAGCAGCTGGGTCCAGTTTGAAGATGACACACCCTGGAGCAACACCTCCCCACCTCACAGGGAAACAGGTGAGCCGGGAACGAGGTTAAGGAAGGTTCTGGTTTGGAACAGGCTCTGGAGGGCCCTTTTCTGTAAGAGATCTGTGAGGCTTCTGGCGTTCAATTTCTTTCTGAGCTCCAGACCCTGGAAACACAAACTAGAGAGCAATGACCTCCCTCCCACCCCTTTACAACAAGGTTTTGCTTGAAATAAGCACATAAAACAGTGTTCTGGGTCATTTCCAGAGTTTTAACTCCTGGCCCTGGCTATCGATCTGTCTGCATGGATACTTATATATTTGATCTATTAGGAACTAGAATTACGTTCAATCAGCTCCTATACTGTTAAGTTCCAGACACATAGACATGAACGGTTCTCTAGTGTGACCCACTGGCCATCTCCAAACAGGGACAGATTAATCCTCGAGACCTTTGGCCTCAGAATCCTCAGAGGAAGAGATGGTTATAAAAGGCAGAGCTCCTGTTTTGTTGTGAATGGGATCCCTACGCTTATAAAAGAGACTTGAGGGAGCATGCACCTCCTCCCATTCCAGTGTTCAACTTTCTGCCATGTACTGACACCAGCTGCTCTCTGCACCCTCACCAAGTCCTAATCTGCTGTCTTCGTCCTGGCCTTCCCAGCCTCCCAACCTGCAGGCACTAAATTTATATGCTTTATAAGTTACCCAAACCACACTATTATTGTATTATGGAAGTAAGAACAGAAAAGCCAATCACACAAATCAGTACAAAAGTGTGGTTATTGTTATTATTTAGTTTTGTAGAAAGGGTCTCATGTAGCCCAGGCTAGCCTTTAACTTTCTATGTAGCATGGGCTTGAACTTCTGATCCTCCTGCCTCCACCTTCAAAATAGTAAGATTATAGATAGGCACCACTAAGCCAGGCTAGGTTTTGTTTGTTTGGTTGGTTGGTTGGTGGCAGAGGGGTCTGTGTATCCTTGGCTGTCTTGGAACTAGGTCTGTAGATCAGGCTGGCCTACCTCTTACTCCAGAGTGCTGGGATTAAAGGCATTGTCTTAGCTAGGGTTTCATGAAGATGGCAGAGGCCGATCATCTGTAGCATTTAGGAGGCTGCTGCAGGAAGCCAGCAGTTCAAGGCCAAGAAGTTAAAAAATCATCTTTGCCAAGTGGTGACGGTGCACCAGCACTCGGTAATCCCAGCACTCGGGAGGCAGAGGCAGCCAGATCTCTGAGTTCGAGGCTAGTCTGGTCTACAGAGTGGGTTGCAGGACAGCCAGGGCTACACAGAGAAGCCCTGTCTCGAAAAAGAAAGAAAAGAAATCCAAGAGCCAAATTCTAAACCTGCCAGTATCCCACTTTACCCATGAGAGAACACACTAAATAGAAGGCTGCAGGGTTCGTTCTTATCACGCAAACCATCCTCTACCACGTGGGCCTACTTCCCTTCGGCTTCCTCCCTTGGACTGTATTTAATGATAAGAAGTAAGGCCTGTAGTGTTCAAGATAAATGGAAAGTAAGAAAAACTGGCAATCAGTCCACTCAGCGTGGATAACATAGACATTCCACAGGTTAGACAGGAGTTCCAGCTGGTGGGTAGTTCAGATTTGAACTTCAATAGAAAGCATGCCGATCAATTGTTGTATTAACAATACCATGCCTGAACCTGCAGGCATCACATGGGAACAGCCCGAACTAGCACAACGAGCTCTTTCATAATGCTGGAGGCATTGTGACGCTTCTTGCTCTGGCTGCCTTCTCCATGATTTTGCTAACACTGAATTTTATGATCTACAAGGCTTAAACAGCAGTACCCAAAGACAGTAGGTTCTACTACCTTTAACGTGTGAGTGTTACCTGGAGAAGGAGCTCTAGCAGATGTAACTCCCTTAAAGATTTCAAGAGGAGATTAAGGGCCCTAAATACAGCCACCTGCATCCTTAGGAGAGGCAGGCTTTGCTCACACTGCAGAGTGGAGAAGATGGAGCAGAGGGCTTGAAGATGCTGCCCTTAAAGGCAATGGTGATGACAACCCAGCCGAGGACTGCCACCATCCACCAGAAGCCAGAGGGGGCAGGGAAGACAGTTTTCCCTCAAGCCTTTGGACACAGACACTAAAACATAGTGCTTCTGATTTCTGACCCCCAGCCTCTATAACCACGGGGAAGATAAATTACCATTATCTTAAGCTACCAATTTTGTGGTAATCTGCTATAGCAACCACTGCAAGCTCATGCACTGAACTTCACATTCCTAAAGTATAAATGTTTGCGTAAGGCCGAGGATGAGTCAGGATGAGCCAGGGAGATCAGTCATAGCACAAGCCACTTGTCAAGGCAGCTCTTTCAGCCTCTCCATCACTTATTCACGTAAGCACTCCCTCTCTGAAGTTCTGCTAGGTGTGGGCATCCAAAGACACAGTGCCGTGAGCAGACTGTAACAGAAAGTCATTCAGCTTCTGGTAGGAGCACAGCGGGTGCCCCGCTGATTTCTCCCGTCCATTTCCCGTTGATAATCAACCACGTGTGTTTCCATGCGTGTCTTCCAACTGCTTCATGTCTCTTTCTTGTTATCTTTGTTAATGTTTTACAGTTCATGGTAGCTAAGGACTTGGACTTGTCTCTGAGGAGGTAGAGGAAGAGGTGGGTGCTGGGAGAGATCTTTTGTTGTGCTTGCTTAATAGCTTCATTCTACAGCCAGGCCCGGCTATGATGGCTTGTGGAGTGCTCAACTAAAATCCAAAGCACTCTCCCTTCTCAGTTAACAGTTACTGCTGGGGCGTCTCCAAAATTCTTACTCTGTTTGCTTGGGACCTGTGCTGACTACTTAAAGAGAGTTTGCAGGTAGGTCGTCAGCACACAGAAAATCAATGGTTAGCTTATGCTTTTCAGGGTCACCTGACAGCGTTGAAATGTTTTTTCTATCTGTTTCTCACTTTTCTAGCTAAAAAAGGAAATGCTTTTTCTCAAGTAATTAGGTCTTATTATTCAGATTTAAATCTCGTAATTCAACTCTACATCCCTGGAAAAACATTTTTTAACACTTGTATTTATGTCTGATGTGTTAGAATAGTGGCTCTAGTCTGGACACAGCACACACTAGGCCCACACGTGTAAGAGGTTTTATTGGGAGTGGCAGTGGAAAGAGAAGAACAAGAAGGGAGGGAGAGAGAGAGAGAGAGAGAGAGAGAGAGAGAGAGAGA
>JADRCD010199898.1:0-18824 GCA_019843815.1 Montemys delectorum
CTGGAGAGATGGCTCAGTGGTTAAGAGCACTTGCTGCACCTGCAGAGGATCTAGGTTTGATTCCCAGCCAGTTCAGGAGAGCCAACCTCCTCTCCTGGCCTCAAAGAGGGCCAGGCACCACATGGTGCAGAGACATAGAGGCAGGCAGAACAATATTCAGTGTACACACATACAAGGAAATAATAATTTAAAATTATTTTAAAAGATCAAAAGCACGCGTTCTCATACACCACGCACAGTAAGAGACCCATGGGTGTGGAAAAGTCCCTGAAGACTACTTGGCAGTTACACAAGTTTCATTACATCTGTGCCTGGGTTTGGCTTGCCTGTTGGATTTTACTGGAGAGTGATAAGCCTCAGCAACCACTCTGACTGTGATTCAGTGAACACTTGGCTTTGGCCCAGAGTGTGAGATGAAGATGAAGTTAATGAGGATGCTCTCACTGAATCTGCATGGGTTCGGGGTGGTGCAAGAGAGAGACAATGAGATTGAAAGCCAGGAGAAAGAAAACTGTCTCTGGGGTCTCCAAGGGAAGGAAAGGAGCTCAGAGCTCAAGCCTAGAGACTGGCCAGAAAACCAGGCAATCAGTTTCCGGGCAGTGCTTGATCCTATTAACGGGGCAGAGTGCCTCATACTCTGCGTGAAGCACCAGGGGGAGGTAGTTTGGTTAACGGCTCAATGTCAGCAGCTTCTCATGGGCAGGAACCTTACAGAGGGGTGCCCAACTTCCTCCTTCCTTCCTTCTTTTTCATCCCTTCTTAATCTCTACAAATAAGTTTGAGCACCTACTGTTTACTGACTTGGCTAAATGTACTGAGCATTGGACATGGACTGTATATAGCTCTAGCGTAGTAGTGGTGGGTGGTGGATGGTGTCTGGTGGAGTGGGCATAAACATAGGTAGGGACGGATTGGTTACAAGGTGGTATTTTCATACACACTCCTTAGTCCTAATGTGGCTTTATAACAATAAAGAATCTATTTTCACTCTGTTTCGTAGACGAGGAAACTAAAACAGGAGAGCCTGAATGCTTTGCCTGAGGTCTTACACTATGTCTAGATCTGTGGGATCCGAATACCAGGCTGTGTGGATTCAGCTACAATCAGTGCAGCCCTGAGCTTAGATGGGCCCTAAATCATCTTTTGCTTCCTTATCTGGGCCTAGGGACCAGTTTCCTGCACTGTCCCCTCCATTGCCACTACCCACGATGCCCGGGGAACCTTTCTGAGGGGCGGATGTGGCCTCCCCTGCTGTCTGCTTCCTTCTGGTGGCTGCCAGCAGCAGCCACCGCAGCAGCCTCTCTGATGCAAAGTTGTTTCTTTTTCCTTTGTTGGTCTCTCTAGGGGAAGCAGATGTAGGTGGAGAAGTGTAGCTGGCACACCCACCCACGGTCCCCTAAGCCCGGAAGTAGCCCCATTGTCCATGATTATGACGATGACTCTGTTCTGAGATGTCTTGCCCACTGAAGCCCTCAGCTCTGCTCCTGCTCTCCCCTCCCCCTCATCTGGTCCTTCTGAGAGCTGACTTTCCAGGACCAGGCCAGCTAGATGCCAAGGGGCGCTGTCCAGGACAGGGAAACACAGAGGCAGGGTTGGACTCAGACAACCTCAAGTTCAAATTTCAGTACCACTGTTGTCCAGCTCACAAGTACTTTGACCTCTGAGCTCCTCTGTAACAGAGGCTGAGGCCTGTGGAGAGAGACATCCGCAGGTGGCAGGTCTCCTCGCCTGGCTTTTACCTAAATACACATTGTCTCCCCCTACCCCTGCCGCCACTGTTGAACAGAATAGGAGGTGCTTCCTAGTGTCTGTGAACACTTTAGGCTTGGTTCTGAGACATGAGGAGACGGCTCTGCCTTTGAGGGGGAGTGTTTCTTTGCAGGTTCATCTCAGCAAAAGTGCCTCTTTGCTCTGTACCTCACATCGCCTCTCTCCATCCGCTTCTGCTGTCCTCTCCATGGCTGATGATCACACATAACCCTGCTCTTTCCGTGGGGAACGGGAGTGCTTGAGCATCCCTTATTTGCCTCTGGGAAGAGAAGGAAGGGAGAACCAGAATCAGGAGTGCACTCTGGTTCCCCTCACTTGCCGTACCACTGGCTCCCACAACTATTAACCTACTTCAGTCATCCCCAATACCCCTGAAGAGTCATAGGGAAGGGCGTTGGAGCAGTAAAAAAATCCTGGGGAACTCAGACATGCAGATGAGCTCTTCCTCATGTGACTCAGTTCTAGAGATGCTTGCTAAGTGACTGTGAGGTCCTGGGTACCCGGAAGACAGGTGAGCAAAAGTAACAGAGGATCTACTCCCTCAAGTCCACAGGGCAGCACCGTGGGCTGCCCAGGCCTTCACACATTCATCCCACCCACAGCTGCCAATGCTGGGTGTTCTCTCACGCTCTCTTCTCTCCATCTGTAACAATCTGATAGTGGAACAATATCTTCATTTGCATTTCCGAGATATTCATGAGATTGGACATATCTCCATGGTCCTTAGCTATTTGTATTTCTTTCCCTGTGGAGCTTTTATAATGCTCTGTCCATTTTTCTGTGGTCTGTTTTGTTCTTATTGATTGGTCACCATGTAGACACAACTCTGCGACTGTCCTAACACTGACTTCCTTAGCCTAGCTTCTCCCTTCCCCTTTTGCTATTGAATTATTTTATCTTACAGAAATTTCACATTAAAAAAAATTTAGATGCTGCAGTCTCTAGATAGCTTCTGGATTCTTTCCTGGTCCTTCCTCCCCTCTATCACACTATCACTCCAATCAGTGGTGGTCTGTTTTCCTCCTCCTCTGTTGAAGTGGGAGAAACTTTAATGCAGGGTCTGTATTTTGTTCTTCTCTATCTCTTCAGGGACAAATGCAAGGTTACACAGAGAGTTTCTGCTTGAATGAGCTTTTAAAAAAATTTTTTTTTTCTCCTGGTAAACACAGGCTTTGTGCCTGAATGAGGGAGTGAATGAAAAAGCCATGTCCTGCCTTCCCTGCAGAGATGAGGTCTGCCGTGGAGATGTGAGTTAGGCGATGAATCAGTGTTCTTCTCTTTGTGACATTTCTAAAGTCTTGGGCAGAGAAGCCTCCCTCATCCCAGTGGGGCCTCTTCCTCTCCAGGGAGGCTCTGTGGGGTCCCCTTGGCTCTGCTCCTAATCCAGCTCCTGTATGTGTGTGTGTGTGTGTGTGTGTCTGTGTGTGTGTATAGTGTGTGTAGTGTGAGTGTGTGTGTGTATGTGTGGTATACCTGTGTGTGTGGTGTGAGTGTATGTGTGTAGTATGAGTGTGTGTATGTGTGTTGTGTGTGTGTGTATGGCATGTGTGTGTGTAGTGTGAGTGTCTGCATGTGTGTATGTGTATGGTGTGCCTGTGTGTGTGTAGTGTGAGCGTGTGTGTGTGGTGTGCCTGTGTGTGTGTGTGGTGTGCCTGTGTGAGTGTGTGCGTGTGTGTGTATGTGTATGTGAGTGACGGGGGTCTGCTGAATAGAGAGGAAGGAAGACAGGTGAGGGAGTATTGAAGATCTTCTAAATGTATCACACTTGCTGCTGAGAGGGTGGAGTGACTGGAAAGGGGGGTTCAGTAGTACTGGGGCACCCTCGTGAACTGAGCTTCCTGAGAGCCCTTTATCTGTGGTCACATGATACTCTTGCCTGCCCACAAGCTTGCTGGTGTCCCTGCTGCTGAAGGCACATCTGTTCTGTTCCCAGGGGCTTGGCTTTGCCATTGTCGGTTTTTTCCAAAGCAGTGGAGTGTGCCAGTTAGATTGTTAGACCCAAATAATCTGCAATGTGTGAAGAAATAGTAAATATTTACTGTACCTTTTGTAGAACAGGTTATTGCCATGGAAATGCTCTGTACACGGTTCTGGATGCTGAAGAGAGCTGGCTGGGGAGCCAGGGGGAGTGTTTGGATCTGATGCTGTCTGCATTGGCAGGTTGAGGAGTGAGCAAACTGGGTGGGCTTGAAACACTTGCTGTCTGGTCTGCCTCGCCTAGGAGGCCTCTTATGCATTGTCTCCCATGTGCAGAGCACAGAGTTGAGCATCCTGCAGAGTTTATTGCATCCAGTTGTTACACCAGGCCTACAAGGTACTGCTATCCTCTATTTTACTGAAGCAAAGAGAGAATGAACAACCTGTGGGAGGATACACAGCAACAGCTGGCTGAACCCTGTGGCTGGGGCTCTCCTGAGGTTGAGCTGTTTCACCCACCATGATTTTACACAAGAGAAAAACCAACCCGCTGCCTGCTGGGGCTTCCTTCATTCTTCAGATTGATTTTAATACTGGCCAACATTTAAAAACCATAGACAACATCCAGCCCCCTCTGAATATGTACATGATTCTGGCTCCCTTGTGGGGGCTGCCCTTCCCTAGTGGCTGCCCTTAGCAGCTGCCCACTTGGCATGGAGATACCATGGTGTTTCAGTGAGGAAAAGCACCAGACACCATCTCCAGGGGCTCACTGAATTAATTGATAATCATCTGTTGAGTGCTCCTCATTTAGTTGGAATCACATTTAATTTAGCTATTGTTTTCCTTTGTCCCTTAGAGCTTTTGAAATTCTTTACAATCTTCTGTGGTGTCAGGGAACTTTTAGGTGGGTGAGGGAAGATGATCATGAGAAGGAAGTTACAGCCAGGCGTGTAATGCATCGTCACTGCATTCACTCACTCACTCATTCATTCACTCATTCATTCATTCAACATATTCCTCGAGCATCGGGTGTTAGAGATACAATACTATAGTGAGTAGTACAGTCTGTGCTGCAGGGTGTATGGGTAGGGGAAAGTAAGGCAGTAAGGGATGAATGCTACAAATTGACTAAGGGACTGAGTCTAAGTCCTGCACATAAAGGATGCATGCGATGCCTGGGAAGGCCACTGGGGTCAAGTTTTATGACCTATGCTAGTTTCAGTTGTATATAAAAGGAACCTTGGTTAGTCTTACAGGAAGGTCTCCTTTTCGGAAAGGGCACTTGGCTCCCAGGCTCTGCACTTCCTGGTCTACTCAATACCCCAAGAGGCATATTATATCAAAGCCAACGGCTAGTCTTTTATCCTAGAGAGTATGCTTACCACCTCCATTGAGAGTCAGGTTCATCTGGGAGGTGACTGGAGGAGTGAAGGGGCTTGGGATCTGTCGATTTTGAGCACCACTATGATGGGACATTAAAGCCAGAACATCACAGTCTAACCCAGCTGCCCTGCTTATGGTGTGGCATTTGGATTGTTTCTTAATAACCCCATACCTTAGTTTCTCCATCTGTAAGTTGGAAATAAAACATCTGTAGCACATAATTATTGTAAAGGTTAAATGAGTTGATACCAGGCATTTAGGAAAGTGCCAGGCACTGGAGGAAGGTAAGCAAGTAGAGACTGTCAGCTATTATGTGAGTGTGACGGTTGTTGTATGGTATCTGCCAGCCTTGCTTAAGGGTGGATGCTCTGATTGACTGCAACAGTGCCTCCCCTGGGCCATATTTCTGACTTCTAGGCTTTTCTGTCTAATTAGGTCTACCCATTATTATTGCCAAGTTATTCAATTCATTATTCAATGTCTGTGGGCCTCACTTTGACCCTGTCCCTAACAGGGCTTTCTGGGTTTGGGCATTCAGATTCACAGGAGACAGGATGAGAGATGCATTCTCTGGAGAGCTTTACCTCTGATCATGGACTCTATGTCTAAATAGTAGACATTGTGCAGGTTCCGAATGCTCCACTGTTGGGTAAGACAAATAAGATACAGACCGTAGTAGGTCTGCCTTGGAGCCTGCCTCTGGCTCAGCAGGGCTGGTAAAGGCAAGACCTTGGCAGTATCACTTGATGCCCACTCCCCTTGTCACCTCTGCCCTGAATGCCCATGAGTAGGAAGGATCTTCTGGTGGAGAGGGCAGTGTGGAAGGGGACTGGGTGAGAGGAGGGCCTGCTTCTGGCTGAAGTGAACCATGTTCTGATCCATGGTGGCCCTGGGGTCCATCCGAGCATAGGGCTGAAAGAGATTTCTCTCTCTGTTTGAGTATTGCCCCTAGACAGTTTTCCTGTGCCATTTATGAAGTGGAATCATGGGATACTTTGATTCCCCGTCTATTCACTGCATTACCACTTTTGCATAATTATTTTTATCTCTGAAAAAGCTTATATTGAAAGAGAATTTGATGATGTCTCATTGTGCAGTCTAGGATGGAGGCCTCTGACTTGCAGACTGTAGAGGCAACATTTAGATGTGTACTCTTGTGCAATTTTGCAAATGTAAGTTTGAGGATGTATCAAGTCGTGAACCAAATGAACCATAGTGTCTGTGTGTATTTTACATCTTTTCTTTTGCCTATTGTATCTGGCACCCACCTTGAATTTAAGGGTGTATATAACATTTACCAATACTTTACAGGTGGGATTTGAATAGTTTGTTTTTCAATGCTTTGGTGAGTGTTCTTGGGCTCTTTGGTGAGGAGTTCTGTTGAGTGATTGTTAGAAGCGGTGTTCTTAGGGCAGAGGGATATGAACATTTCCAGCTAGAGTAGATTTTACTAAATTGTTTTTCAAAAGGTTTGTGCCAATTTATGCACCCACCAGCAGTGCATGAAAGTGCCTCTTAGAAATGACTTTTACAAAGATAAAATACCTATTGTTAAGCCATGAAACACATTTCAAGTAATTGCTGAAATTCTTCCAGCTGTGGCATAAGAGGCTAGATCCCCAAAGAGGTCTCAAAGGCCTTGGGAAACACGGAATCTTAATGTATGAAAAAGTGACATTTTAGAGCAGTAGCAGAGGCAGGGTTTATTTAGTAAATGGTGCTGGCATAATTAGCTAGCCACGTGGCAGGACACAGGGTTTGATTCCTAACTCCTGTCTCATATAAAACTAAATTACAGATTGGGTAAATTATAGACAAAGTCAAGATTTAAAAGCCAAAGTAAGAAAGGACATTGGAGGGAATTCATGTTCCTATAACCTTGAGGGAATAGAGTTCAGAATCCATAGAGAAAAAACTTAAACATTTTTGATTTTTTTAAAAATAGAAAACCCTTAATCTCTTAAATGAAAATTATTCATGAACCGCTTATAGAATTAAGCAGGGTACAATAGTTCCTATGTGAAAAAAAAAAAAGCTGAAGTGAATAAAGAAAGGAGGCTTTTAGGACACACAGAGCTTTGGTTCAAGGATTTTAATTTATATTCTGAATGGTGTTGAGCGAACCCCACCTGTGTAACCTCTGGAAGAGTCAAGAAAAGGGAAGGAAATGTTTTCTGTTTCTTTACTTTTCTTATTTTGAGAAAGCTGAGTACCCACCCAAAGCCTCAGGTGTCCCACGAGGGAGGGGTAAAAATACACATTCAAAAGCAGGAACTTCAGGGCTTTTCTCAGGGCTCCCTGCTGCTCAGGCCTTGCCCACTCTACCCTGTCCCAGGCAGGGCACCGCCCCTCTCAACCCCCCTCTACCCTGTCCCAGGCAGGGCACCGCCCCTCCCAGCCTCCCTCACGTCTCTGGCTGTTCCTGGAGATGATTTCTTCTTGCTTTAAATGATTTTGTTTTTTTTAGCAAACTGCTCTCTACTCTCTACTTCCCCATGAATCAGCCACAAAGACAGACTCCCCTGAGTGTTTCTCCCTTTATCAGGCTGATCATCACCAGGGTGCTACAGACGATGCAATGGATTGTGCTCTCAGTTTCCTTTACCTCAAGGCTTCGACATTCTGTTCCTTCGGGGATCTCCATAAACTCAAGACTCCATCATTTTAAGGTCTAAGGTCTAAGTTCTAAGCGTCAACTTTACTGGTAAAAGAATGGTGTCACTTCCTGCTCTGTCCCAAGGGTTATTTCTATTATTAGTAGTAGTAGCATTTATTATTGTCGTTGTTACAGCTTCACACTTTGGAAATGCATGAAAAAATATTAGCTATTGACTAATAATTATATACTATAGTTATTCTTCATCCTTCCCTTCTTTCCTTCCTTCCTTCCTCCCTTCCTTCCTTCTTTCCTGTCCTTCCTTCTTCTTTCCCTTCCTTCCTTTCTTCTTTACCTTCTTCCTTCCTCCTTTCCTTTCTTCCTCCATTCTTCCTTCTCCCTCCTCTCCACGTTCCACGTCCTTCTTACTATTGTTAGAACTTCCTTTCCAATGTGTCCAAAAATACATTTGATCTAGTGCCGAGGTCTGGGGAAGTCCGGGCCACTCATATTTTCCCAGGTATAGGAAGGTGTTCAGAGCCTGGTGGTTTGGACCCAGCCTGCCTTCTCTTGCCTGCTCTGCTGTCTGTACTTGGGCAAGTTACCTAGCATCTCTGTGCCCTGGCTTCCTCATTTGTAAAAGGGGGTTATTAATAGTACCTCCTTCATGGTTGTTATGAAGATGAAATGAATTAACATTTGTAAAATAGATACAGAATGCTTGGCTCCCTGTAGGTGTTTTCCTCAAAATAATTACAAAATAAACCTCCTCCTTTGGATACGTACCCCTGTGGATTGTGTCAAGGATAAAGGGAACATTTCTTTTGAAACCCCAGATGTGATGTGTGAATTCTGTCAGAGATATACTGTGGTAATGATCACTGGCTTCAGTTTTCTGTTTTATTTTTTGAGTCAGTCCCTGACAATTCTAGGAAGGATTCTGGTCATTAAGAAATCAACACTGTAGAATGGGGACAATTTCTGACTCTGTTCCTTGCTCTTGAGTCTTCTGAGTCTCCCCTCATGCAATTTTGGGGCAGGACTGAAGACCTTGAGTCTTTCATTGCTGTTTTGTTTCCAACTGTGAGAAAGACACTAATGTTTTACAAAGGGATGGGTGGAAAGTTAGTGCCTCCCAGGAAAGCCTTCTTGCTAAATCGAGGGCTTTTGCACACAAATAGACACAAGCTGGCTTGCTGTTTAAATAGAATATTAGCGATTATCATTTATCCAGCCGGAGTCTCCCTGGGTTTGGTGCTTCCTCAAATTAGCGGTCTGCCTTCTCAGCTGTCACTTACTCTCCAGTTCTGCTTTCGATAGCCTTGTATAGAAAGCAGTCCCAGTGCTGGACTAAGAACCTAGCCAGACCAAGCAAACTTCTCCCATTTTACATAACACTGAAGTACAGAGGAAAGAAGCAGTTTACTGCAGTCCCGGGAAGCTCTCTCTGTCCCTCACCCTCCCCTTTCCTGCTTTTGATGCTTCTGGACTGACTTCTAAATGGCTCTACCTGAGATTGCCAAAAGACTTGATCTGGCCATTGACCCATTCTGTGCCTGTGCATACTAGGGTCCGGAGGTCTGAAGTAGGAAGTGCTCATGAAAGCAGGGATAATTAATGCTCCCCTAGGAGCAGGCTTTGACATTGACAGATGGAGTTGGATGGTAAATGCCTCAGAGGACTGGATGCTTTCAGCTAGAGCTGCCCTATGTGATACGTGCTCAACGGAATCCTCCCAGAGGCCTTCTGCACAGGCTCCTCCTCACCTTGCCCCACTTCCCTGCTTCCTACCGACAGGTCCATACAATCGTCACTCACACAGTCTGCTCGTCCTTCAGTCATTTCTTAGGATTGACTTCTGGGATGTCCCACAAAGACAGTTGCCCTGAGTCTCAACTGAACTCCATGGCCATGATGGTTCTTCCTCCTTCACCTCCTGCCCCACCCATCTTGGTTTCTACGCTGTCCAGTAGGATTCTCTCATAAAGGTGATGGATGGCTCAGTTCCATTTTCACTTACCTCCTCTCTTCTATTTCTTGAGGCATTCAAATTTAGGCACCAGTGCTATCTTAAAAGTTCATTAGCAAGCAGCAGAGAACCTGGTCAGTGAAGTGGTATAAGGAAAGAAGAATTATTAGATTATGTATTTGAGAATCTTAGGGAGAGAGGCTTCAGGTAAGATGTCATCAGGCATGTGGTGGATTGACTTTTTGTAGCATGACTCCCTTTTCCTCGATGTTGCTTGATTCTTGGGCAGGCACATCCTAGAAGAAGAGACGGTGGCATCCAGCAGTCTAAGCCATCAGAGTGAGGATGCTCCTTTGCTTCAGTCTCAACACAAGTTTTGAGTATCATTCTCACTGGTTTATTTAGGTGTGTGTAGTGGGAGCTGGCTATGTGTTTGTCAGTTCTCTGCTGCTGTAACAGAAGTGTCTCACAGTTCCTAGGGTTGGGTGTTGGCATCTGGCTAAGGCCTTCTTGCTGTGTCATAACAGTGGAAAGCTGCATATGGTGAGGACTGTGCTCTTGGATAGGGAGAAATCGAGAAGAGCTTACTCTTCTACTAAGAACCCACTCCTGCTGGAATTAACCCATTGCCATGAAAACAATTTTCATCCATCCATCCATCCATCCATCCATCCATCCATCCATCCATCTATCCATCCATCCATTCATTCATTCATCAAGTTGGTCCCCTTGTAATGTAAGCACTTTCTAAAGGTCCCTCTTCATGACACTTGTTAAAATTGAAACTGTTGAAAGTCAACATGAGTTTTGGAAAGTACACTCAGCCACAGCAGTATACACTCTTAAACTCATAATTGTGGCCTCGAGGTTGGAGGCTGCTCATTGTCCAGGTGGCTCACATTATCATACTTGGGGACAAATCAGAGTCAGTGGCACCACAGCCACCAGACTGAGTAAGGAGCAATGATTTTCCAAAGGAAAATCAACGGTCTCTTTCATGGGAGAGTCACATAGGCCATGGAAAAGCAGTCGACGCCCACATGCCATGCCTCTGGTCTGAGTTGTGTGTCCTTGTGGGTCTGTGAGTCATACATACTGTCCCCACACTCACCTACCTGGGCAGGACTCTGAAAATCCCATCTCAGATCTTGCCTTCCCTTCTGAGTTGTAGCCTCTGTTCCCCCAACCCAAGAACTGGCATTTCTGTTTGGTTTTGCTCAGTCCTGAAACCCTGTGAGCCCCAAGCCAGGCTGTTCCTGCCATCTCTGCCACATCTGCAGCAGTGTCTGGGTTTCCGTCTCTTTCCTTGGGCTGGTTTTCAGGCCCCAGGGGCTTCTTTGCGTTCCTAGGAGAAGCCTTTGCACGTGCTTTCCCATTTTTCAGACTCCTCTTTGATCAACCAGCACTGAGGTCTCAGAAGAAATGGGACTGCTGTTCTGACGACTCCTCTCTGTCAAGCTCAGGCCAGAAACTCTCCACCCGTGTCTCTCTAGACTTCCCTTGCATTCCCCACTGCCCTCCCTGTTCCATGTTATTGTGGGGATGTAGTTTATCTCCCAGAGGTTCACATGCTGGAACTCTGGTCCCTAGGTGGTAATAAGATGATAGACCCTTTAAGATCTGAAGCCTCCTGTGAAGTAATTAGGTCGTCATTCTCATCACCAAGGAAGGCACTGCGAATATGGTTTTTTCTTTTGGGAAGCCATCCCACACAGCTTTTTCATGTGACCAGTTCTCTTTCAATGTCTCTACCACGTTGTAGTGTAGCCCAGGTGCCCTTGCCAGGATGCCATACCATACCATTTGAATCCATCAGCTACTAGACTCATGCACCAAATTAGTCTTCCTATTTTACAGAGCACTCAGCTTTAAATATTTTGCTATAGGCAACAGGAAACACACCTAGATCGCCGTGAACTGTTCTGTTTTCTGTCATCCCCTGAGCATGGGACACACAAATAATCTTTTTAATTTGAGCATCTTCAGAGGTCCAGACTTATCTGTGAGTCTGGGATGATGTCTCACAAGCCAGGCCCTGTCTCTTCTGAGCTGTGAGAATGTAGACAAATTTACCTCCCCAGCACTTGTTTGTTTTTTTTTTTCTTTGTATCTATGATGTGGAGAGTGATAGTTCCTCCTTCAGTGGGTCCTTATAAGGACCAGGTTGTAATCAGACATCTAAAGTGGGCATCCACTTATTCCACTAAAGTAGGGTAGGCAAATTCACGGGGGAGGAGCTTTCGTTCCTGTGGCTGAGGTGCTTGCAGTAACAACTTTGGTATTTTGGTTTCTTTAAGAAAAACACAGAAATACAAGAGTATGTTCTGATTTTAATGTGAGGTGTGGGGATGTGGGGGGCTGCTTTGGACTGTCTGCAGCAGCTGACTATGATTTGCCTCGTGTTCTAGCAGAGGCATGATTTTGCCAGTTGCAGAGAGTTTCTGCAGTTATGTGACATTTGGAATTCTGGGTACTTTTCAGAGGGTATATAAATGCTAGGGCCCCAAGAGGCGGAGTGAATTGTTGAAGGGTTGTTGGTTGTTGTTGGCAATGGTTTGTTAAGTTGTTGTGAGCAACGAAGAAACAACGACAAGAAGGAATTCAATATCCTGACTATGAAGATCACACTTTCCCCAAGAAACTCAATGTCCTAATCAGCAGGAAGTAGTCTAATGATAATGTTACTCCCTCTCCAATCCCCGATTTTATTCAGAGACCTTTTTCCTTTCCCTCTATCCTGTTTTCTCTCCTATCTAGTGTTTGGGGATTGAAAGGGTAGGAGAAAGAAGAACCTACAAAGTAGCAATGACCAGCTACAGGTTTCCCTCTCTGATGTCCCAGGGGTGTGGGGGTTACGTGTGGTCTGCACTTGTGTGCCTGTTTGATCTAAGAAGACAGCCTTGCCTTCCTGGGGAGCCTCATTAAGGTTAGTGAGGGGCTTGTTTCTGGGAACTTCCAAGGGCTGCCTGGGGTTACCACATAAGGGCCTCTCTTTCCTCACTTTGTTTCAATTAGTCATCATTGATCTCTACATGATGTTCCTTGCTTTTGCTGGCCAAAGAACAGGTCATCGTTGGGAGCTACTGTTAGCTCAAACAGCACTGTTGGCATCCCTACAAGTGATAGGAGTAGAATTTGCCCCAGTCTATTAGTGACTCTTGGGATCCTGTGAGGATCAGATAAGGCGTCCATTCTATATGCATACTGAACATGCACTAACCGTGAGTCATGCATGGCTACGTCATCTTACATTTTAACTAGAGTTAAATAGGAGGAAGCACATTCCACTCCTCTGTCGCAATAGCTGCAGTATATGATAGAGGTTAATATGGGGTGTCTTTTGTATTGCAGGGACCACATTAAACTGTCATGACCTGGGACCAACCCTGGGAAACCGTGCCTCACCAACTGAGTTTGGAAACAAAATTTTATTATGCCAAATCATGCCTTTATGGTGCCATCTTGCATATGCTTGCTAGCCCAACAGGCTGACAATGTGCAAGACACATGAAGGAAACCACCAGGTAGCTGTAGCAGAGATTGTGTGGCATATAAAAACTAAATATAGAAAGACTCTAACTATAGATTTTTTTACATAGACATATACATATGTGTATATGTGTCTCTGTGTTGTATGTGAATGAATGTGTGAGCACACATCCACCCACGAATGCATAGAGGCCAGAGGAAGATGGTCTCCTGCCATATCACTTTCTGTCTTATTCCTTTGAAGCTGGATCTCTTGCTAAACCCGCCATTAGGATGGCAGCCAACAAGTCCCAATGATCCTCTTGTCTCCGTGTTCCACAGAGCTGGGATTACTATTTTGTGTGCATATAGCCACAGCTAGAATTCCCCCCCCCACTTTTCATGTGGATGTGTATGCTGTGTGTATGCATATTTTCATGTATATGGAGGTGCACATGTACATGTATGCATATGCATGTGGAGGCCTGAGAATGATTCCAGGTGTCATTCTTTTACACCTTATTCATTGAGGCAAAGTCTCTCACAAACCCAGAGTTTGCCAACATGGCAGCGTGCTCTGTGGGTCCCGTCTCTGCCTTCTGAGGCAGGAATTATAAGTGTATCACTACACCGTGCTATCTATGTAGATTCTGGGGTCTGAACTCAGATGTTCATGCTCATATAGCAAGTGCTCTCACCACTGTGATATCTCTTTAGCCCCTCCTCCACCTTACTTTATAATGCTGCAGAAGTGCTGCACATTCAGTAGAAAGTGTGTTCAGTTTTGATTCTCCCCTGGGCTAATAGCATGTGTATGGTACACTCTGAGGTAACGAGTAGTGCAGAGCCACGGAAGCAGTCCCTTGTGGGGACACAGTGGATGCTCATCCATGTTCTGTGCTGCTCAGGTATGGGAGGGCGAAGAAATCCACACATTTTCCCACGTATAGTGCATAGAACCATGTGTAAACCTATATACAGTGCAAAACATCTGAAGGAACTCTGCTGTCCTCCACAAAAAATTGCATTTGGAAGTGTTAAGTAACCACTTACTACTTGTTTTTTGTACTTATTAAAAGTAACATAAGAAGCTAGGTGCAGTATCACATGCCTTTAATCTCTGCACTCAGGAAGCAGGGACCTGGCTCTCTGAAGTCATCTTGGCCTACAGAGTGAGTTCAGGGCTTCTAGGGTTATATAGTGAAACCTAGTCTCAGTCAACAATCAATCAATCAACACTCAATCAATCAACCAACAAACACCTTTAGCCAGGCATGCAGGTCTGAAACCCCAGAACTCAGGAGGGCAAGGCAGGACAATTGACAGTCTCAGGCCACCCTGGAATACATAAGGAGACCCTGTCTCAACAAATAACAACCAAGCAAGCAGAACGTCCATTTAATTCATCAGATGACCTTTCAAAGTATCTTCTTTTCTCTACTACAGATGAGAAACCTTGGGCTAGAGTTTTAGACTAAAACCTCTCTGAGGGCAAAGACTTCATCTGTTTTCCTGTCACCTTTCCTGATCCCTTGTGCGATGTCTGACACATGGTAAATCTCCCATATGGGGCTGTAGCGTGTGATGGTTCCTTCTGGTGGTCACCTTGACCGGCTAGGGAGGAAGGAACCTCAGTTGAAGAACTGTGGACAGATCTGTAGGCATTGTCTTGATTGCTAACTCATGTAGGAGAACCCAGCACATGTGGGCAGTGCCAGCCAGAGGAGGGTGGGCCTGAACTATGAAGGAAGGCATCTGAATGTGAATGTGAATGTGAGCCAGGAAGCAAGCAGGAAACTGCATTTCCCCATGTTTCCTCTCCCAAGTTACTGCCCTGACCTACCTCAACAATGTGTCATAGCCTGAAACGTGACATAAACCCATTCTTCTCTGAGTTACTTTTGGCCATGGTGTTTCTCACAACAGGAGAGCAGACTATAACATTACCTAGTTGCCAGTGGGTAGATGAGTGAGCAAATCACTAGCTTTGTGAGCAAGTGTGAAGATTTGATTTCTTTTTTTAAAAGTTAACTGATGTATAAACACACACACTTATAAAATGTATGTATAAGGGTTTTTGGCTTTTTGTTTGCTTGTTTTTTTGTTTTTGTTTTATTCCTTTGGTTTTTTTTGTTTTTTGTTTTGTTTGTTTGTTTGTTTGTTTTTTGTTTTCAAGACCGGGTTTCTCTGTGTAGCCTTGGCTGTCCTGTAGACCGGGCTGGCCTCAAACTCAGAAATCTGCCTGCCTCTGCCTCCCAAGTGCTGGGATTAAAGGCGTGCACCACCACTGCCTGGCTTATTTGTTTTTGAGACAGGGCTTCCTGTAGTCATGGCTGGTCTTGAACTCATTATGTAACTGAGAATGACCTTGAATTTCTGATCCTTCTGCTTCTGCCTCCCAAGTGCTAGAAGTACAGACATACACCATGAGGGATAATAAAATTAAATAAAATAAAAACAGCAATAACAACAACCCCCCAACCCAAAAACAAACAAACAAAAAACACACAGGGAATGCTCTATGTTTCCGTAGTGTAATGTTAAAGCAGGCTGAACACATCAATTCCTCTAATGTTGATTGTTCTTGATGTTGGCGTATCAGAAATCCTCTTGCCTTTTTGTAGTGTGCAGTACACACTCATTATCCAAAGGCACTCCGCTGTGCAATCCAATGCACTCATAGGGAAACGGAATACTAAAGAAGGGGGGGGGGCGTGTTCTACCTGGAGCGTCTATAGCCAGGAGTCAGAAATGGGGTTTGTCTAAGGCAGTTGTTCTCACTCTGTATGCCAAGACCCCTTTGAGGGTCCCATATCAGATATCCTGCATATCAGATATTTATATTATGAGTCCTAACAGTAGCAAAATTACAGTTATAAAGTAACAACGACAGTAATTTTATGGTTGGGGGCCACCACAAGAGGAACTGTATCAAATAGCATTAGGCTGGTTGAGAACCACTACCCTGAGGGTTTCAGGAATTTGGTTTTAAGGCCAGTTTCAGAGACTTTGGGCAGCACCCTAACAATTAGTGGGTCTTGAGAAAACCTGGGATTGGTAAACTCTGATAGCCAAGATGTTCTGTTATTGTCAGACAGGACTCTCTTGGAGCTGGAGGACCTTGCAGTCAGAGAGTCCTTCATCATATGGCAATGTACCTTTCTTTGGAGGTGCCTGAGCTGGGACTACAACTTTATCAACTGTATTTTTCCAAAGTCTTCCACCCTGTCGTCACTTGCCTGGTGGATACGGAAATGCAGCATGGCGTCCGTGTCTCTCTCCATGGCGCCCGTGTCTCCCTTCTCTCCATGGCACACTTGTGTTCCTTCCTCCATGGCACCATGGCACCCACGTCTCCCTTCCCTCTGTGGCGCCCTTGTCTTCCCCCTGCCCTCCGCAGGCTTTGCTCTTGGGCAAGAAGCTTTAGCTGTGCTAACATTGTCTGCTACAGTGATTTGGGTCCAAGTAGGTCAGCCAAGTCTGGGGCCCTCTCTCTCCCTCTCCTCATTGCCTCTATCTCTTGCGCTCTGGCTCTGTCTCCACCCTCCCCACCCTAAACTGCCCCCTGAGGTCTGAGTGGGAACTATCTAACTTAATCCATTTGTTATATAAGATGAAAGGGGCCACCAGGTGTCTTCAGCCATTAATCTATTAACCTGGAGGCTGAGCTCAGTTCTTTTGAAAAACAGTGACCAAGGTATGCCATCCCTGATCCCAGACATGGTTTCTTTGAGGTTCTGTGACCTTGCCTGGAGGATCCTCCAGGGCTTTGCTCTTTCCTTCTCTGCCATCTTTATTTGTCATGTCTATGGGCCTTAACTGCCTGGGTATGAACCCACCTCTTGCTATCATGAAATCATAGATACACCCTTTCCCCATGCCTAATTTTCCTCTTCTGTATAATAAATGTCATATAGGACTTATCACACAGACATGATGAGGATTAAAGGTGTCAATATACAGAAGATAATTTAGAGCAATATAACACCTACCACCTGCTCCATGCTTATTATTATATTATCATTACAATATTATTTTAGTCTAAGATCTTTTGGGTTATGAGGAATGGGGTCTTGCCTTGCCTACCTTTAAACTCTCTCACTGTCATTTTGGGGGGCGGGGGAGGCAATTCAAACTCAAACATCTGAGAGAACCCGAAAAGGAACTGAGTAGACAGAACCCGGTAGACATTGCTGGGGAGGGGACACTAACATTTGTTCATGCATTCATTCATCACACATTCATTCACTGAGCACCCTACTAAGTGCTGTTCAGCAGATGGGAAGGCAGGAGTGAAGAACCCTGTGGACATTCCCTGCCCTCTAGGCCCCACTTCTTGGCTGTCTCAGCTCTAACTGCTCTGCTACCAGGTGAGAATATGAGGCCATTGTTGACAAAACATACAGTTCTTTTAATGGAAGCCAGAAACCTGGGTTTTTACAAACTACAGACTCCCACCTTAAGCTGGCAAGGCTTTTGTGTTGTTTTAAAGCCCAGCATGAGCTAAGCCCAAGATCCAATTGGCAGCCCCTGCAGTAAGGCCTCCTCCAAAGGCTCTGGGAGGAGGGCTGGCTGCTCTGCCAGCAAGGGCAGGCGGTCGGCTTCAAGGTCATTGGTGTGGAGAGAGCCTCCTCCCACTCCTGCTTGGAGCTTCTTGTGGCTTTTTCTGCCCACAGAGCAGATGCTGCTGCGCTGCCAGGACTAACGGGTGTTTGAATTCGAACATTCCCTCTCGTCCTTCCTTTCTTCCGTGGCAGCCTTGGCTGGGTTCCCGGCCCCCAGAAGGCAGATTTAGAGAGAAGAGGAGTAGCTTCCGCACAGACAGGGGGGTGAGGGTGGGGGTAGGGGTGGGATGTGGGGGAGTGGGGGGGGGGTGGGGGTGGGAGTGGGGGTGGCTCTTAGGGTTAGTGGTGGCCAAGTGGGGAAGGGGAAATGGCCTTTGAAGTTGGAGAATTAATTATCCTCTTTGCCTGACTCTTAATGAGGTGGGGAGCAGTTTAAAAGCCTGTGTGGGAAAAATGTGATGTGAGAAATGAAGTTTAGGATGATAACAGGAATGCTTTTTAACCGAGTGTGGGCTTTGGGAAGTGAGGGGTGAGCAGAGCTTTGGGTTCAGCTACAGTCTTCAGGATGCTTGCTTTGGAACTCGGACGTTTGTGTAAAGGAGGCTTGTGTTCTCTGGATCATCCTGACTCCCAGCTGTCCACTTTCGGGGCTCATGTCTGCTCCAGGCCTTTGTGGTGAGGCAGTGTCCTGCCTAGAAAGATGTAGTGTGACAGAGTCCCCAGGACTTTGGGCTGTAGAGTCTCACCCACTGTTTGCCTTTCACCAACTGTGTGACCGTGGACAGGTCTTTCTGCTCTGGCGACTGTGACTGATGTGATCCTATAGGAAATAAGACCTTCTGTGAGGCTGCAAGGAAGAAAGGTTCTTTAAGGGATGCCAGAGGCTTGGCTAAGGTTGCAGCCTCTGGGGATTAGCAGGGCCACCTCTGTGGACAAAGAAACAGGTGCCCATACAGGTAGAACTGAGGAAGAGGGTACAGCCAGCAGGATTGTGGTCTTGAGGGCTCCACAGCTTTCTTCTGGCAGCCTCAGGGGAAGAGGAGGAGGAAGAGGAGGAGGAGGAAGAAGAGGAAAAGGAGAAGAAGGAGGAGAAGAGGAAGGGGAAAGAAGGAGAAGGAGGAGGAGGAGGAGGAGGAGGAGGAGGAGGAGGAGG